>VHZZ01000237.1:197383-217881 GCA_009801015.1 Silene noctiflora
ATCAAGATAATTGTAAAAACTTGGAGAAAACGAAACAAAATATCAATTGTATAATAAATAGGGTTGTAAATGATCTGAGCCGGCTAGTAGAGCCCTCGGAATCAGTTCGGTCAAAGCTCGGCTCGAAATCAGTCAAAACTGATTCCGAGCCTAGGTGGACCAAATCTGAGCCAATTCTGAGCATAGTAGAGCTCGGAATCGGAAGCTCGTTTTATTTTTTATTATCAAATAATTATGCATTTTACAATTATTTATGTTCTTAATAAAATGTTATTTGATCAATTATGATTATATTTTAATTATATTTGATATGTATTTTATATTAGCATTTTTCTTAAAATATATTTATTTTTAATTTGATTTTAAAGTTAAAGAAATTAAAGAAAATAATGATTTAACTAAGCTCGAGCCTAATCTGAGCTGATTTCGAGTTTTAATTTTTTAAGCTCGGAAGATTTCGAGCCGATTCCGAGCTCGAGCTAAAGTTTCCGAGCCGATTCAAAGCTAACTGAGCTCGAGCTCAAATCGGCATGGTCCTATGTATAAATACTCTCCTTTCCGACTTCAAGTAGAGTGACTCCAAAACCCTAAACCCTAAACCTCTCTGCGTCTCACACTCACTTGAAGAACAAAGGTAATCCTTCTCTTTCAATTTTATTATCTTCTGCTGCTAATTATTTATTTTGTTTGAAATCACTGTCGGTTTCGTGTTCCGGAACAATCTATTACTCTCTCCGTCTCAATCATTTGTTATCTTTGATTAAAAAACCACATACAAAGAATAAAAAATAAATAAATGACCGAGACGGAAAGATGGATTAATAGAAGAACAATCGGCATCGTATTGATTTGTATATATATACAATATCACAAGTATTTGATTAATTGATTGATTGATTGATTGATTGATTATGTTTGAAAGCGAAGCACATATCGAAGGCTTTCAGGTACTCAAATTACATACCTGCTGAGCTCAATAATTGTGCAATATTTGAATTATCGCATCAACCGCACCCTTTTACTATCCTCTATAATCTGTCGATTTCGAGGATTTGAGTCGGATGATGTACATTGACTAATACGGCTTATCAATCAAAGTGCGCCAAGACGCTTGTCGCCTGAATTGATTTTACTGATCTCTGAGTTTGGAAATACTCTCTCCGCCCCGTCCCAATCGTTTGTTTGATGTAGGGAGTATGTGTTTGGAATGAGCAGAAATGCTGAATGTCCTTCTAGGTTGTCTTTAACTTAATTCTTTGATGATTTTCGCTGTTTATTCTGTCTGTGAGTTACTAATCTTCTGTCTAATTGATGACATTTTGTATATGGATCTTTTTTCCTTGGTTTAAAGGTGTTTATTTCATTAACGCAAGTGATATTCTTAACTATTTGCTATGATGTCTAGTGGGTTTAAAATGGGAAGTAATCTGACTGTGTAGGTCTGTAAATGTGAATGTAAATTTTGCTGGTGCGGGTTTAATGGAGCCTTGCTAGCTTTCCGTTGACGTTTGTGTGCTGTATACATTACATTTGCATCTCAGTGAGAAGATGCAAGTCTAGTAGATCTAAATATGTGTGATGTGTCTCATAGTATACTTTCATGTTTATTTCAATCATAACTGGAAACTTTTGATTTGAATTCAGATACAGTACCAAGCCTCTTCAGAAAACCATGGCAAAGCCGAACCCCAAGGTTTTCTTTGACATCCTAATCGGAAAGTCAAAGCCTGGACGAGTCATTATGGAGCTTTATCATGATGTTACGCCCAAAACTGCTGATAACTTCCGTGCTCTGTGCACCGGAGAGAAAGGTATTGGAAAAACCGGCAAACCACTTCATTACAAGGGCTCAAAGTTTCACCGTATTATCCCTGGGTTCATGTGCCAAGGCGGGGATTTCACCCGAGGCAATGGCACCGGAGGGGAATCTATATATGGAGAAAAGTTTAGTGATGAGAACTTCAAGCTGAAGCATACTGGTCCCGGAATACTCTCCATGGCAAATGCTGGTCCAAATACCAATGGCTCGCAGTTCTTTATCTGCACGGCGAATACTTCTTGGTTGGATGGTAAGCATGTTGTCTTTGGTAAAGTGGTGGAGGGCTATGATGTGGTGAAGCAAATGGAGAAAGTGGGTAGTGACTCTGGGACGCCTTCTGATGTTGTGGTCATTGAAGACTGTGGTGAACTTTCTGAGAACTGAAGTGAATTAGTCGGTCTCCTGTAACGTCTTATGGCGTACAATGGTCCTGTTTGAGAATTTGTAGGACGAAATAGTTCAAAGGAGATAAAGTCAATGTCAAAACTCTTGTTCCTATCTAACTTCAGATTCTCCAATAATTAGTCACTAGGTTTGTAATCTTTAAAAGAACACCAGAAATGGAATTTCCTAGCATTTGAAATGTGGTTATGCATGATTTGTCTGCCAAATTGGTTTGTTGGCCTGGCTTTTCGACATCATTTTATCACAGTTTCAAAGCAAATTTGTGTTGCCTGTTTAATCGGTGCTTGAGATTACTCATCTTCGAACCAAGCTATCTGATTTGAACAGAGAAATCTTTGTAAAAGTGCAGAAATTCTCAGGCTTCTGTGTTTCAGTGTATCAGATTGACAGTAAATCAGGAAGATATTCTTCAATCTTCAATCTCCTATCTCCGAACGTATAGGTATAATCACCATTTCTTGTTTAAAACCGTCTTTATAACTCAAAGAAATCAACTTCTCATTCATGTGTAAAAGACTTTGGCTATATCCATTACAAAAGAATACATGATATTCTACAAACACATATACTATATCCGATTACATCATCTCTACAAGAATCTATTAACTGCTGCAAAATTCTTGTTCATCATCACTTTTTTAATCAGTCCCAATCTTCATCATTCAACTGATCATCTTCGTCCCTAGGCGGCCTAACAACAATAACCACCGTCCCCAAGGTCACACTCACTCCCATTTCCTTCAACGCCTCTCCCTTCTCCACCTTCAACCCACCATCACCTCCCCCAACAGCCATTAAATAAAACCCGTCATCAAATTCCACTTCCCTTCTGGCCCTATCCGCCACCACAATTATCTTCTCATTCAAATATGTTCTGTTTACTCTCCAAGGTAATGCCATTGCATTCGGGAATGACACCGCCACACCCCCCTTAATCCCCGCTACAGGAGTCCATCTCGGCAACACAATCCACCTATCCCATCCTCTATCCGCCACCACAACACCAAAGTCCCCAACACTTTTGCACTCCCTAGGCACCCTCTCAATCCCGCTACCTCCCTCCTTTGCCTCACAAACCGGCAAAACAACCACTGTCGTTGCCTCCGCCACCTCTCCCATCTTCAACCTCACCACCGGCACCTTTACCGCCGTCTCCTTCTCCCTCTCATCCGCGACCTCAACCTTCCCCTCCATCTCCTCCCTAATCCACGCCAATGCAATATCAGTCTCTGCAACGTCCAATGCCGTTGCCAATGCTGCTGCTCTCTTCTCCGAATTCTCCCTAAATTCCCTCGACAACCTCAAATACGTAAACGCCAAACAATCTCCTGGACTATTATAATCAAACTTCTCCAACGCCAATTCACCTTGCCTCATCGGATAATCCTTAATTGATCTCGCCAACTCCTTCGCCTTCTCCGCATCAAACAGCTTCTTCCTCACCACATACCTCGCTGCTGCAGCCCGCTGCGACGTGTTCAACAACCGTAACTCGTACAACAGCTCTGCCCCCCCTGAATCAAAATACCTGTTGAAAATTTTCAAATATTAATCACAATTCACAAATGAGAAATTAAATCATAACCTTCTGCTCCTGTCTTTCCAAAATCTACTATTCTAGTACTCTCTCCGATTCAACAAGTTCTTTACACTTTTATTCATCTGCGACTAGTATTTTAATCAAATGTACAAAAATCATCTGAATCCCCCCATATGTTTTATGTTAAAAAATGATGGAAAAACCATTCATCCTCACTACAAAAATTCATTTCATTCAAGAGTCGAGTAATTATCAACACAAAAAGTTTAGAGAGACGGTCTGTGAATAGTGATGCGACTCATTCTATGTTTGAAAGACAATTGTCCATCAACCATGGTACCGCAAAGGGGACAAATTGTCTTTAAAAGACACAACACGAGTTCGTTGGGCTACTCATTAATTTGCATTCACTAGCTGTCGTTAAGGATACTCCTGGTGGTCAACACGAAAAGAAAGAATGAATTTGTTGAGAGTAGCATACCTTAAAACATCCTCATCTTTCTCCAAGTCAAGAGCACCAGCCTCAACAATAGACAACCTGACTTGCGCGGCGACAACAAGGCGATTCTGCTCAACACCAGAAATACCAGTAAGCTCCTCAATGGAAGGAGGAGTAAAACCGTCACGAAAAAGAGTAGTGATCAAGGGAGCATAATCATGCCATAACCCAAGCCGGTTCATAAGAATTTCGATAATGGAAGCGGTATCAAGCGACTCGTATTTAGCCGGAAGCGGGGATTGTGGTGGTCGATAAGGTTGGTAAAGGTTTTGTGGCTGTGGGGATGATTTTGCTGAGTTGGGTATTATTAGTCTGCTTTGAAATGGTTGTTGTGTGCTTCCTGTTGCTGAACATGTTATTGTAGTCGCTGCCGTCGTCGGGTTGTGGTGTTTGTGTGAGAGGCATGGTGAGGTGAAAGATAGGGATAACATGGTGTTTTTTTGCCTTATCTATTCACTTTGGTTGTGCAAAAGTGAATGAATGATCAAGTGATGAGGGAGGGAAGAGGAAGAGGAAGAGGAGATGAGGTGATAATGTATTATTGTCCATAATTTGGGCTATATGTTTATGGGCCCATTTTGAAATATACAAAATCTAGGCCCAATATGGAAGGCCCGTGTTTGAAAACATTGTCCATAATCAAGCCCAAACATGAGTTCTTAGTTGCACGTGTGAACCTAGGTCTGGATGGGAGTATGTGACAACGTAAGATATTTTCATCCAAGCCTAAATTTAGAGGTGGGAGATTTAGGTTATGTTCTTTATGGCTGAAACGAGCTGAATTGAATTGAATAAGTTGAGCTGAATTGAGCTAAATTCAATGAAGCTGAGCTAAAATAAATGAAGCTAAAGTAAGAGTTAATTTTGTAAAGAGATGAGCTGGACATAACTTAATGAATCTGAACTGAACTTGAACAGAGTTGAGCTAAACTGAACTGTGTTGAAATTAAGTTAGAAAGAAGAGAACCGTGTATCTGAATTCACAGTACGTATTTTTTAATAATTTGTTTGAATGATTACCGAAATTGTTGTAACTATTCGAGGTAAGTTACATTCGCCGTATTTGTTGGTTATTTTTATTATTAATTTTATATGTTGAATTATTTTTTTTTAAAGTAAAAGAGTGAAAAGTGAGTTGTAAAAGTCAAGGACCAATTTTAAAAAATTAGGAAAAAGTCAACGTTGTGAAGTAATTTTTTTGGAGCGAAACTAATATTGAATTTGCATGTCTTGTCCATTTGGAAGAGAATAGCTATAAATATTCGATACCAACCTAAAAAAGAGATGAGTTTGTATGATTGGCAATACCTTCCTAGAGTGTAATTATTGATTTAATACGATAAGCAAATGAATGAGAAGGAGAAGTAAACATCATCATTGATTTATGTTTATACATATCAAAGCTGTAGCATATAGGCAGTCATCAAGGACCAATATGACATACAATAATCAAAGATCTAGTTGGTCTTGCTTAAAACCGTCTTAACTTAAGAAAAACCGTCTTAACTTAAGACCTCTCACAACTCCTTTTATTTTCACCTCTATTTTAACCGGGTGTGACCGTGTGAGAGATTGAGAGCCGTCTTAAGTTAAGACGGTCTTAAATAATAATTGGTGCCAAAGACTATGTTCCAGTCGCATCATAAGTAGAGAAAGGAGTACTATATGTATAATGTTTACTATTCTGAAACTGTCGACAGCCGACAGGGTTACTGTTAGCGGTAGCTTACAGTGATCATGCAACAGGGGGTCTCAAGACATGATCCTTCGAAATATCAAGCACTGATTGGGGAATCCATTGCCACATTGGGTACCCGCCATACCCGGAAACAACCACCCCTTTATGGCCCCCGCCTTGATGTATAGCTTGCTGCATCGGCACATACCCTGACTGTGATAATGTCGTGGCTTTGAGTTGTTGCTCGATTCTTTGTTTCTTTTCTTGAAGATTTAGCTTTTCTTCCTTGAGCTCATTCTTTTCTTCCTGATACACAACTAACATAAAATGAGCGACGTTTGCATAACCCAAATTCTCATATGGGACGGTCTCATAATAGTAATACTAGCACTTCATCTAAGCACACCTTCAGGTTTAGAGTATCATCTTGAAGCTTTTTCTTCCTTTGTTTCAGCTCTTGATGCTCAGACTGTAACTTATATACAGCACAAATTGCATCGTGAAGGATAGAAGATTTATCACTTTTTGCAGGGCTTTCGGGATTCAGAAATTTTCTCAGTTCTGAGAACCTATACCAATCCAGCATAATATCATGACAGTGAAACCATACAAATTCAGTGACTATCCGAAACAGGAGAAATTTCACTTTGGGCCAACAAGGATGTCAACTTTCCGAAATTACTCAATTATTTGGAATGTGAAATCTCAGAACCTGCTTCGACCATTTTTGGCATTTTACCGACCAGATTATATGAGCCATCACATGAAGTAGTTACGGCATTGCTAGGTTAAAAAAGATACATGCCTGTCATTCATCTTCTCTCTGCGCAATCTCTCCCGAGAAGCTTTGGATTCTGTCTGAAAACATGCCTTTTCCTGATCCCTGCACACAACATACTTCCTGTTAGTATGTCAAGAGTTGAATATTACTCCGTATGATAAAATACATACAGGATACATATAATCTCAAACACAGACTCGTTCTTTTGGCAAAATCTGCCTTTAACCTCGCACAATTCCCTTGACATAATTTCTAATTTCATCTGTATTTATGAAAACTTATAGAGATAAGATTACATCTCTACATACATCCAACCCCTCACCCCCATAGGCCATAGACGAGAGGCCGGACACCAGTTGGGGAACCGAGGTAAGAATAGAAACTAACAATCCGTTCTCCTCCTTAGAAACATCAATAGCAAAGTACTCCGTAGTTTAAATCAAACGATATTAAATAGCTCCTTATATCATCATTCACACCTTGCTCTTTTCAGGCCTTTCTCAGTTGAACAATCGCTGTTCAGCGAAATACCAGTTGTTTCATCGGCACTGCAAGCATGCAACAAGAAGATATATCAGATATACTAGGAATATGAGATATGTGTAGGATTGTTCACAGTCCACAGTGATTTTTGCTTCCCTATGTATACTGTATACACCAATAAAAACAGAATCCTACATTCATCCAATTCATCAGGTAGTGTTTTACAAATTTAAGATATACAGTCATCCACCTGATAAAATAAGTATGTTTAACGAGCATTGTCGTTTGTTGGTGGTACTCATGATCCGTGTTTGAAACCATTAGTATTTCACCTGAACTCCCTTTGAAGTTGAACCAGTTTAAACTAAATTCCACTATCTCAACAAAAATTTTGAAAATAAAAAAGTTCAGCAAAGTTGTTGCTAAGGGACAGTGGCGGATCTCAGAGGGCTGACAGGGGCGCTCGACCCTGCTAGATAATGAAAATTTTAAAATTTTTAGTTAAAATCTCAAAATATTTTCTTCTATTATACCCAGTGATAACTATTTCCCCTGTAGACATTCTTCGCCCACCTAATTTCAAATCCTGGTTCGGCAACAGCTAAGGGGTGCGAACGAAACTCATATAAGCACATAAATTTGATTAACTCATCATTCATAAACTTGCAACTAATTTTGGTCAACCAAATCATAATTTAAATCAAACTTATAATCAAAAGTAATCAATAAATATTACAGTCAACACTAAATCAAGTACGTCCTCGGTTCGGTCATTTGTTTACACAACGACCAAGAAAAAGGTGGGGTAGATCAAATTACCCATTAGAAGCATTCTTACTGTAGAAAGGTAAACAAAATGAACGAGATACCGGAAAATGGAATAGGTATACAAATGATCGGAACAGGAAATACCTGGGTAATGTGACATAGAAATCAGAGACATCAAAGTCATTGATATTGCTGTAATCATCAAGAACATTCCAACATACATCCTCAAATGAGTTCATTCTAATCTTTCTTATTCTAAACTTGTTGTTAATGCATAAACTCATGCACAAAGATGAGCTTAATCAACTACTCTTACTTAACTATTGTACACAAAAGTCAAATTTCATCGACATTTTATCCAATGATGGAAAATATATACCAATACTTTATATAATAAGAATATATGCTAGTCTCTTTTAACAAGGATATCTATCTCATGTCCATTTTATTATTAAAACGGAGCAAATATTATCCTATTTAGATAGCTAGACAAGACAATCTATTGCTATAGAATTATCTAGATTATTTGTCGTAATTATAAAGCCGATATTTTCGTCTTAGATATTTCCGTTTCAAACAAGAATGCCTGAATAAGAATATAATAGCGTACAAGCAAAGGTGGGGTTAGTTAAGTCATACAGTGAAGCAATCAACAATTTATGTTGTTTTCATTTATGTCAAATCTATTGCTCCCTATTTTTCGGTGATTTGTCGTCCTTTTTTTATTTTTGGTGTCCCAGTCAATTATTATGCTTTTTATTTTAATAAAGAATTTGATCAACAATTGGATCATTCATACTCAATTTATTCCACATGTCATTTAGTAATTGGGTCCCTTCTATTTCCTTGGTCTTTGGACTAAAACCAAAGGAGAACAATTAAGCGGGACGTATTCTAGAAATGGGAAGCAATGAAATAAGTGTAAACAACAAGTGGGCATATTTCTTTGTTTATTTTGGTTGGTTAGATGGTTTCAACCGTCACGGAATTTCCTTTTCTTTGTGAAAGCGAACGGATTCTTTTTCTTCAACGACTAGGATGCTTGAACGACTACGACGTAGATGTGGAACAATTGTAGGGAGCCATTGTGTGATGGGGACTCTACCAAATAGTGGCAGAGTTACTATATACAGTAACGGGATAAAAAACGTCAACGGAAGCGAACAAATAATGACGTAATGGAATCTCTAAAAAAAATCAAAGAAAGAGTGTCTAACCATATTTCATGAGTCAATATTAGTTTTTTATCGGAAAAAAACCCCTTTTTTATTAGTTAATGAATTTTTTCCCGGCTTCAAACTAAAATGTTTAGAATACAACGATTTTGCGCCAATGAGATGCAGGTAGGAGGTGAAGAAAGTACAATCATTAAGGAGAGGATGACTCGAGATGGTTAAAAACGGAATAAAGGAAGTACAATCAAGTGATCAATAAGGAGGGGACGGAGGAGGAGGAGGCAGAGGTAGTGGAGGCGGAGGAGGGAAGCGGCGAGTCAATGGTGGAGGAGATTTGTACCAATGAGGGGCATGGTTACTCATTGGTGGTGATGGAACATTAGACGGCCGTCTTCTTCTAACTCTCCGCCCTCTATGTCGCCTCATTAATTCAGCTTGGAGTTGATCAATGGTGTAATAGGCCGGTCGAGGGTCTTGTAAGGCACGTCTCGTCGCAACATAACACATCACATTTTGTGCTATTAAGAGAACTGCTAATATTAGCATGCAGATTATTCTAGGCAACTTCATTGTTGAGGTAAGTACAAGAAATGTGTAAGTTGTTCAACCATGTAAAGAAAATAAAAACTGGAAGAACAGAAGATATTTGTTGGATACTGCAATTTATGCTCAACTTATTTTGGCATTGATTAATTTCACATTGATTGTTGACAGTGCCCATGTCCCTAGGGTACCCAACTTTCTTGGGTACAGCAATAACAGGTTGTCTTCTAAATAATTCAACCTGAATGTTTTATTACATTTTGACCGTTTCCCCAAATAATTTGATAACAATCCACCCAAAAATGACCCGAACCTGAAATAACGCGACCCAAATTAACCACTAGCCTGACTTAAACCAGACCTGTTAACCCATTTGTCAAGTCTACTGAGACCGGACTTACTCTGAGACAAGAACAGGGTTCTAGAAGGATCGGAAATCACTCGGGGTAAGTTAATCGTTTTAGCTAAATCAAGTAACGTTAATCCAACAAAATTTTAAACTTGAGTCACACCGAATTACAGCAATTATAACAAAGATTAAGTCTCACACATAATATAAGAGGATTGGATATAAGAACAAAAAAACAGTAAAACACTATCTACACCAATGTTGAGAGAATTGAATATATGCAAAATTTCCGAAAAGACACTGTCTGAATAACAAATTATAGGTTAATCCATAATGGGTGATTTGAACTCGTTGATACAATTACAAGATTACAACAACAAACCCAAGGGGATGATAACTCGAAAATGGCAAAACCCCCTCAACCTTTTAATCTACACATAAATAAGAGGGGAGCAAGATCTACTTCGATACACCTACAGACGAGGGAAAAGAAAAAAGAAAAGAAAAACTAGTATCAAATCAGCAAAAGAAACATGTATTACTCGTTCGTGCATCTCGGTCTTCAAGTCCTCTCAAAAAGGATTTTATACCGAGCTGTTCTGATGCGTAAGCCATGAAAGCAGCCAAAACAATGCCTCCTACTACCATCAAACCTAGCCTGTAAAGATGACGGGGAAGTGTTGTGTTAAAAATCATAGACCTTAACATTGGAGATTTATCTGATAATAAGTTATAATAACTAAGCCAAGTTCCTACTGAAAAAATCATGCGGAAGATTAAGTTGCTCATACACGACTCCTCAATCCCACGAGGGAACACCTTGCGTGGATAACATGATGAGCTTGGAAGGTGAGAAACATAGAAAACATTACCTAGCTTAACTGGTAAAATTAAGTTGTGGTACCCATGACCCGAGTTCATAATCTATCAACATCAATATTAAGGGGCCCCTTTTAGCTCCCTTAATATCAAGAAAAGTGAAAACCCTCACTGCCTGCTTGTGTCGTTTATACTCCTGCTAACATGAATGACATGATATGACATTGACCAGTCCAAGAGGCTTCCTCAACAAGTTTGGAACCAGTTACAATGCCAATCACGTACAACATTGCACTAAAGAGGCCTGCTAAGATTTCTACTAACTAACATCTAACCTTATTTTTGCCAAAATTTTGCACATGAAAAGATTGAATACTGAAAGCAAAGATATAGCCTACAATATAGAAACAGATGGACAAAGGCGTCTAAAATATAGGCCATGACATTCTTAAGGACATAGAACCAAAAATGAGGGTCAATAGAAGAGCTTACTGCAAACAATCTAACACAGGGATTTTGAAAAAAAACAGACCAGGTCAGTCCTAAATCAACTCCTGCACCTAATATGCAATTCCAAAAGAAGTGTGACTCAACAACCTACGCTAATCAAATTGCTAACAGCAACATCACTAATGCCATGAGGATTTCTTTAAATGGTGGACTAAAGGAGAATGAATGTAGAGAATTTTACCCCAGTGTTCAGTTATGATACTAAGACTCAGAAGAATCCGACATAGGTGCATGTCTAATGTTGGATTCGTCTACATTTATCAAAAACTTCTCGTGTTTTTGGTTAAAATTAATGTCCAAGTGTCATACTCATGCTAAAATGTTCAGTGTTGATTCTGTTGGACATGAGTACGGGAGGTATGAGTCAAAAGTAACATAGGTGTTTGAAACACACAAGGAGGCTAATTGTACAGACTCGCATACAATTGCGTTAAAAATTACATTCAATGCTACTTCATACCCCCTCTAATTCTCTAAAATTGCTCAATTTGACTTTGACACGAATATAATGTGAGCGGATAGTGAATCCACCCAAAACTGTTTTTCCTTATTGCAAATTTATCAACAAAGAACACGGCCAGAATATCTATGGGGTGCTTCTATGATTGGGACAAAACTAGACTATAGAGTAATTCGAGAGTATTAGAAAAAAAGAAGCGTAACAAAATTTAGTGAGCCATTTTGCTATTTTCAACACTCCAGAACCAAAATAACAAATTTTTGGATCCATTGTGAAGCGAAGTAGATCAAATTGCCAACGAGGACGATAAAACCAAAAACTGAATAACTAATAAGCAATTTGCACAGAAGTTAATAGATTACCTCACAAACAAAGCACTAATCCCAAGAAGAAAAGGCAACGCTGGAACTGCAATGGCTAAGAGAACCAGTTCAAACCCATAATGCAGCATTGCAGCATCATGAGAGGACGCCAGCCGCTGATGACCTGAATAACAAATATGACCCAGCCACAATGAGTAGGAACTATCTACAGCGAGGTACATATTTAAGTATATAGATATTACAGCTACGAAACTCGGATTTGGTTGGTTAGAACTTAGGAAGTATACGGATCCGTGTCCAATGCACTCAACTTTCTTACAAAATGTTCTCATACTTTTGATTTAAAATGAAGTACCCAAATGTCATGGCAATGTAGGAATTTGGAGTGCCAAATACGGGTACACAAGTAATTCGAAGACTTGGAGTAACATAATAAGATAGAAGTTACGGACCTTTCCCAGTATAATTATCTAAGGATTCAGGATCTGAAGAATAAAACCCTGCTTGACAGCTTCTGATGTTTCCCCACCGATAAATTAAACGTAGATATCCGCCAAACAGAAGAAAGAAGATCGTAAAAGTCCACTCATACATAAGTAATAGCCCAGTCCACGGAAGCACTTGGCGGGGAACAATAAGAAGTCCCAGGATGAGGGACATAACAAAGGCTAGAAGGCAGATAGCTATTGACATTCCTCCTAGAAACCAAGGCACCTTGGACAGCAATCCATTGTATAACTGTAATAAGTTTAGCACCAATATGTAAGACATATTTACAGCTCTATAACATAAATACGAACATCTATGTTTAGTCATTTAGTCTCCTAAGAGATAATAATATATGAAGATAATGTGGACTAGCCCGTTAAACTATATGACCAACCCATCTACTCAATATATACACCAAAAATTGGAAAAGAATATATAGGTCACTTTCACTAAAATCTTATCACGACATTGTCTCATTATAAACTTATCACGAGAATGTCTCGTATAAAAATCTGTGTTGTTTGATAAAGTGCTTAGACACACACACACACACAAAAAAAAAACACATTCACCAATAATCTGAACTCTATTCAACATTTAGATATCAGCCGGAAAGTGAAGCAGACCTGTTGGTTGGAGTTAATGGCTGATGAAGGAGAGCCAGAAGGATAGGGAAGTACAATCCCTGTTCTAAATCGATAAGCAAGATGTCTCATACGATCGCAAAATGAAGTACTCCCCGACAGCGAGGAAACCTAAAACAAAACATGAATGCTTTCAGATTTAAGATCCATAATGAGGCAGTTTTTCTGACTAAAAAAATGAGGTAGCTTCACTAAGCTGTACCTGAAGAAAAAGACGGTAAAAAATGAATATAAGGCCAACGATGGGAATCATAAAAAGACTTTTGACCCAAAGTTCATCTCCAGGGTTTCTCCCACCACCAGTCCCAGGAAGAGATTCCTCAACATTCTGTCTAATATCCTGAAACAACAGCATCAAGCAATCAATAAAATCCACACAATTAACCCCTAACAAGTTGCGGGCCAAGGAAATGAAAAAGACTAATAGATGGTTACTGGTTAGTGATGATGGACATGGGTGAAAAAGAATTTAATACATATTAGGACATGGAGACAATGATACTGTAATAAAATCCGGTATCAGATTGAGTAAGAAAATGTACATCCGTAAGACCATAATACAGAAGAGAAAATGTTATTTACATACCTGCCAGAGATCAACAGGTTTCACAAGCCAAGCTGTCCACCAATCCCATGGTTTTAGGGGGCCTAGTGTGTAATGGATAACACGAAGTTCCTTCTCATCTACCATCCACTGCATACATATACATTTAAAATTTCCAGAAATTAGTGATTATAAATATAGTGCAAAACGATGGCATAGTCGGGTAATTAGTTAATGTAACTCTCACAGTCTCACATTCCATAAAACATAATTTTTCTTTCTTTTTGATAAAAAAAACTTAACTAAATACTAATAGTAGGTTGTCTTGCCTCCTAGATTTCATTTTTTTAAATCATTATATCATGTACATGTATAAGGTCTAAAATTGGAATGTTCATGTCCGTTGCCTAGAGCGGAGACAGAATGGGTACTACTGGCATTTTACCCGAAAGCAGTTTCGGGAGGGGCCAAATCAGAAAGCCGGACCTAGTTTTTTAGATGGAGCTTAGGGAACCAAAGTTAAGGTGGTGGCTGCACGTAAATTCTTTCAAGACAAGGAGCGGCTGATTCGATATTGCTTTATACTCTGAGCCCGGCGAGTTAATAATTGTTTACCACCGCGTTCATTTTGGTTGTGTGTCGCACGTTCGACACTTTGAACTTCCAAGCTGGGTCGAGGTAATATAACCCGACTCCTTATGGCAAATTGAAAAGAGCCAGATGGTATTTTAGAAAGAAAATGGGTGATGAAAATAATAGGCAGTCAAAAGCACTCGAGTGGATATCTTTTCAATGCCAAATACCTTGTTTGCGAGCATGTACAAACCAACATCAGCATTATAGAGAGTAGAGAGGCGCTGCATCGATGGAGCTGTCCTAGACTTGAGCTCTTCAGCTGACAGATTAGGCTCAAATAAATGTGCATTGGCAAATCCAACATAATATGAATTCAGAAACCCCTGATCTCCTGACATGATAAAGTAACAGCAAGTGTAAGAATAATAAACCAACAGAAACAACTAACAAATTGAACTGAAAAGTTTGCACCATAGCATTAAACCTATAATGTAAGTTTGAATGTGAGGGAAATCTAAAGCAAATGAATGGAAAGGAAAATACAGATCTTTTTCAGCTTGTCATGAATTACTGTTATACAGACCCGGATTAACAACAATACCCTCCATTCAGCTGAATTCACAATAGTTGCTTTTGGGACAAAGTTTCAGGAACGCCCACACTCACACGGGAGTGTTTTGCGGGTAATTCTTACCAAATTCAGACAATCGGACATAAGGCAAATATATTTGAACTTTTAATAAAGAAAAATATATTGAACACAAATGAAAAGAGCTTCCTCATGCTGTAAGTGTTCAGATAGCCAACCATACCGACTATCTACTATCTAGTAAAAAGAACAGACACTTCATGATTACATAGATGCAAATTAAAGGCAAAGTCACCATCTTGTATCTAGGTACAGAAATCAAAGATCAATAGCCTTTAAGGTCAAAATGCACAATATAACTGGCAACACAGCACCTGATACAACAGTGGGGAGATAGAACTTAATGTGAAAACATGAGTGCGTAAACAATTACATTTTTTTCAAAATTTTGCATGAAAGGTAACAGGAAGTACAAACCTCCAGTATAAGAAGGTAGTGTAGTGATTTTCTTCATCATGTCATTAAAAAGCGCTTCCGATGGCTCAACAACCAGAACTCCAGAATTTAGCCTTTCGGAATGCTTCAGGTTAGCGCAAAATTTCCCACATTTAAAAAGATCGTCAATGTTCTGGATTACAATTGTATCCGCATCAAGGTACACAACTGCACGGAAACACGATTGTGTATATCAACAGATGAAAGTGAAAGAAGATTATGATAAATAGAACGTGACAACAAAATCCATTTGACCCAAGTGATGGAGTTACTCTTTTTGTAGTTGGTCATGTTGAATATTTTCAGCTTAGTGTAAACACCCCAAAATCTCGTTGGACGAACACGATTTGGATTCTCCAGCAAAGAGATCATCTCCACTATCCAACCATCAGCCTGTCAAAACCAACAATCAATACCCATAACAATTAGGTTTCTTTCAACATATGAAATGGTTCATCAAACTATATGCTAATCAAGCCCTCAACAAAGTGCATATATAGTGCATTATATACTCCCAGTATTCCGTTTAAATAGTTCCCAATTAACGTGGCTGGTCAACCTATGTCAGCTTCGGAGATATTTTCTTTCTCATAATATGCAATAGCTACAACTTTCGGAAAGTGATTATACATAAATAGTCGAAAATTCAAATGTGACAATTTGTTTTGCGCCTCTAAATATATATATAAAGAAATTATTGGTCAAAGTTTAGGTAGAGTACCTGGTCCTTTCAAATCCAAACACCCCAGCCCTACCTTTTCCGTGAGAGGACTTTTGAATTTATAGGATGTTTGGATTTGAAGGAGGAGGTAGTAAATAAGAATGTTTCGGCGCAGTCAATCTCCTAGCGTTGTTTAGCAAGGTAATTGTAAGGAGTAAAAATCCAGAGCAGGGCAAACCCAGACGGCCAAAACTATCTTGTAGATCATCACTAAGAAAAACAGCCACAGTTGCAGTTAGCCTAAGAACCTCATTCTAGGTCAGCCAACTAACACAGAATTCGTGCATATGCAGTGATCATTATTCATTACCCAGTATAACATTATAAAATCATACCAAAGCAACTCAAGGCCTTGACCAATACCTCTCTTGTCTGGCACCAATACAAATATCTGACTCAACCCCCTACGCACAATTGCAATATGTTTCCCAGAACAATATACATACTGTTGGCTTAATTGCTACAGATGGTGCCAATCCAAAGACATGTTTATGAAGTCAAATCATGATTAAAACACAAAAATAAAAACAGGATCTACATTTAACCTGACAGAAGCCATTTCCTAGTCTACAAGTATGTCTGCTTTAGAGCTACTCTCGTAAATCTAACACAAATCCATGTGTGAGGCCGTGTATATGTAACTTCTTCTAATAAGTACCTACATGTTGTGACAAGGGCATATATATCCATAGTTGATGCTTTTAGTCTTTTACACTAAATAAGAACCGTTTTACAGGAGAGCTATTGTAAATCTAAACATCCACAACCGTGAACAAATGCATAATAGCTAATCTTCTTCTTTTGCAAGATAAATGTTTCCTGTTAACACTCTCATATTGTTTACATTATTGGATAACAAACCACAGTAAGAAATTTCCACTCAAAACTCATTTCAATACCACAAATGAACTCCAACTCTTCCCACAATCAAAATTCTCCAATCCACTAAGCAGTACCTATGTTACTCCGACATTTCACTTTGGTCGCGTATCAGGTGTCCCAACACTTGAAAACTTCATATTAAACCAAAAAGCTGAAACTTTATGGAAAATAACTGTATCCAACACCGGTTCATGTACGCCACTTGCAGCCGAATCAGAGTAACATAACTAAGCACCCACTTCCAAAAACCAGGATTCAAACCATGTTCAGAACTAAAACATACTCCCTCCATCCCATCATTTTACCTTTGATTAAAATACAGTCACGAAGAATAAAAAGGGTAAAGAAATGATTGAGACAGAGAAAGTACAAAAACTAGTTAAGCAACAACCAAAGATAACAAATTTACACTAAAAACATGAATAACAAAATACAAGTAAAACAGAAGGTTAACCTCAAGAAGAGACTTTGCATAATCAGAAACACCATCAGAAACCAAAACAACCATATCTTTACTCGAACCAGTATCTTTAATCGACTTTCCCAAAACTCGAACACCCAAAACAAATTCATCTCCATACAATAATGTTACATATGCTTCTTTACTTGATTGGGTTCTTCTACAATCTACCCTTTTCAAAATTAAACATTGTAACAACAAAACATACAAAATTAACACAAACCCATTACTCAAAATCCTGAATTTCACCATAATTTGGGTGAAATCAAGGATAAAGATGGGATTTTTTTAGTAGGATTTCTGGGTTTTGGGGTGATTAAATAAGGAAGATAGAAATTGTTGGAGAATTTAGAGTTAAAGTGTGAGATTTGTGTAAGATTTTGGTGATGAATTGAGGTTTGATGTGATCTGAACTACTCAAGTTCGAATTTTTCTAAGGTAAACAAGTCCGGAGATATGTCTTGTTTGACGGTTTGAGTCGTGAAATCAAAATCAAAATTGGTGTACTTTTTAGCTTGGATCTAGATGCTCCCCACCTGGGCCGCCATGTGATATTCCCTTTTGTGTTAGATGTCAGGATAATGTTGTCTTAAACGAGAATTTGTGTTTATGTTATAACTAGATTTGGTGTTCGACTCTGTCTGGGCTACCTCTATTTATCGTCAAATTTTATTTTCGCTACCTTTATTTATGGGTATTGATTTTCGTAGTACACATTTTACTCATTTCAGTACACTTTTGACATTTTACCCCTCTTATTTATCAAATTTACTATGTACAAAAAAAAAAAAAAAAAAAAAAAAAAACAAAAAAAAAAACACCAGCACCACTCTTGACCAGCCTCACCACTTTTGACCACCTCCCACTGCCCCTTCCCCTTACCGCAGTCGTGCCTTCACCTTCCCATCGCCGGCTACTGCCGGTGGCGGAGACCGATCACGACCATATGCCTGCCCCGACTACATTTCCCCCTAAAGTAACCAATCCATGCGCCTTCCACTCTCCCTGTCTCACCACCTGAAGCCTCGCCCTCACGTCTCCGACGACACTTCACCATCCTACTCTGATCACCGACGACATCACTCCCCTTCCAGCTTCTTTCTGCGACTACCGCCATCCCACCTGAGTAACCACCACCAAATATGAACAATAATTTAACTTTTAATTAATATAAACCATAATTAAATAAAAGTCTAACAAATGAAACAAAACAACTAATTTGATTCATAGTTATTTAATTAATGAATTAAAGATTCGTTATACTTACAAATTATCATTCATAATCGAAAAACTTTGTTAAAATTGAGTGATTATAGGGTTAGTAAGGGAGAGAATTGGTAAGGGAGAGAAGTGTGTTAGTGTAATATCCGTCCCTTAGAAGGATCCGTTGGCTGACCATAGTTGACTTGTGTGGCCTTAATCGTCAAAAAGAAGTCGATGTTTGACTTTGGACTCGACCTAGTGAGTGACACTTGGTCGAGTGAGGTGCACTCGACCGAGTGCATCGTTGACAGCGTATTAAAATGTTACGCATAAGTCACGGTTCCCGAATCGTTTTCTTATTTCTTTTCTTTTCCCTTTTTTTCCCCACAACCCTAGATCGACATATCTCTCCATACCATTCATCCCTCGCCTTGTTAGCATCTACCTAGGAGACTATCACGGGAATGGAAGTATACGCCGACTCCGACCTAGTCAACCGATCGTCTTATAAGGTAAGTCACCGTCACCATCAGCATGTCTTGGGTTAGGGTTATGATTGTGCGTAATCGAGTCGTATCATTGTTGTAGGTGTTGTTGTCTGTGTGCAATGCTCGTATGATTGAATTGATGATGGATGCTACGTGGATGTGGTATAGGTAGAGTTTTCCTACTCAGTTGATTGTAGAACTATATATTGTAATATATGACGATCTTGTATTGTGTACTGTGATGTGATTATATGATTGTGACTATGTTGTGATGGCGTTGTTGGTGGTGGATATTGGTGTTGGGTGTGATTGAGATGTGATCGGTATTGTGATTTTGTGAACCATTGTGAGAGGTGGTCTCACCCCCATTATTCGCCTCTTGCGTTCTCTCAGCGCATGAGGGATGTGCACATTAAGGGACTTGGGTTATTGTGGGTGGTTAGGTGGTGTGGTTGCGGTCCCCACTGGCAGGGCTACACACTTCGGTGTGTAGTCGGTTACTTGATACGTGGTGATGTGTGGTGATGATGGAGGTGGTGATGGTGTGGTAGTTGTTTCGATTTGTTTACATTGATTATTTTACATAGTTGTTCAGTTGACTAACCCCATTATTGTTTGTAAAACTGTGATGATCCATTCGGGGATGATGAGCAGATGATAAGTATATTTTATATATGATTTTTTCCCTCATTTTAGCTCGGTTTTACATACTATTTGCACTTTTATTAGTGTTTATTGGAGCTAATAACTTGTTCTAGTTGTTTTGCATGCGAATAACGTGTTTTGTAGGAAATATAACTTTTATTAGCTAAATCCCGACAGAAAAAACAAATATCGAGAACAAGAAGCTAAGTGGAAGTTGGATTGGATTATGCATGGTCATGCAAGCTCAAGACATGGAAGAAATGGTCAAATGATGGAGAAATGGCCCAATTAATCAAGAAAGCAAAATGTAAACAATTGATTAAATGAAGCCCAATAAGTAATCCAATGATGGATGTGGAAAATATAACATTGGATTCCAAGCATTTTCCATACACAAAGCATTTACCGGACAATTAAAGACGCATCAAATAAGGTTTATTGGATTCCGAGGCCATTAACTATGGCCATTTAAGGCCATAAATTCAGATTGTTGCGTCCCCGATCGGGGTGGGGTGAATTTAAGTGTCTTGGATTCTTTTAGGGTTGTTTACGTTTTGAGGCATGAATTACTATAAAAGGAGGGCTAGTCCCGACCTTAGAGCATCACTTC
>VHZZ01000238.1:59468-76831 GCA_009801015.1 Silene noctiflora
TTTTTACAAATTACCACCTATTTTGTTCAACTTTACAAATAACCACCTTATTTTCATATTTATTCACACCATTCTCACTTATTTAGCATTCTTGTTACGATTTTGCATAATTATCGACTCGAATTCATTTTTAACGATTTCCAACTATTTTCATGTCCAAATTACCCTTAGTCCTTACTTATTATCAACACCCACTCCCTCCCCTAATTCAAGGACCCAGAATCAAGAAATCCTGTGTTCATCTCTGTTGTTCCTTGTTTTCTAATTGTTTGTAATTGTATTGTTTTCTTTTTTCTGAATTTATGAGTAATAACTTCATGTTTGTTCTTCAGTTAAGGTTTCTTTTAAGGGTTTTGTATCACATGTTTGTATTTCAATTAAAGTAGCTATTTTACATGAAATTTTTACTCTCAATTTCAGGCATAATGTCGTCAAATAGTAATGTCATTTCGGATGGAGGAGAAGTGTAAGGTAGTTGCAGAAAAAGAAGCCTTGAAAATCAAGAACAATCAATGAAAGGAATTTCTAAATTGATTTCTAGGGTTAGTGAAATGGGGGTGTAATTGTGAACTTGCTGAGAGAGTGAATTAGGTGGTAATTTGTGGGTGTTATAATAAGTAAGGGTAGTTTGATCATGAAAATAGTCGGAAATCGTTAAGAATGAATTTGAGTCGATAATTACGTAAAACCGTCACAAGAATGCTAAATAAGTGAGAATTGTGTGAATAAATATGAAAATAAGGTGGTTATTTATAAATTTGAACAAAATAGGTGGTAATTTGTAAAAAATGGAACATATTAGCTGGTAAAACATAATTTTTTCTAAAAATTATGAGTTTTACTATAAAGTTTTTGAGTTTATTCACTCAAACATTAAGATAAAAAAAAATTACAATAAAACTCAAAAACATTACATACAAACTTAGTTAAATTTGAGTTTTGATGGAAAAATAATTAAAATCTAACTTATAAACTTTAATAAACTCGGAAAAAATACATATATGCTAAAAAATAAATAAAGTTTTGAGATAATAAGCTCAGAAAAAATATACATATGCTCAAAAACAAGTAAAATATGAGGTAATACATCTGATGTATGTTTCTTTTTCTCCGGGGCTACCACGTAAAATATCCCTTCAAGTTAAATATATTTTGAAAAATTTACGAGATATCCTTGAGATTTGACATTTTGAATGAAATAACCAATTTTTTAAATGGAAAAAATTTAAGGAGACGTAACCCGTGTTTACGAGTTCAGGAAGTGACGATTTTTTTTAAAAACGATTATCTTTCCGAGTATTGTAATTTGAAAGAAAAATTTGTCGAGTTGATAAAACGATTATCTTTCCCATGATTTAAGAGAGCATTCAATTAACCTCTAGGTTAATGAAATTTAGATTTGGTCATTTGACCTATATTGTTAGAATCAGGATTCTACCTTTGATTGATTCTATTATAGATCGATAGATTTGTTAGAATCGAATTCGTATAATTGAATCGTAGGTAAAACATAATTTTATTGTTAAAATAGATTAATTAAAAGTCGTGTTCAAAATCATATAACTAGAAGCATTTAAACCAAAAAAACTATAAAATCTAGGCAAATTTTCTATATCATGTTAACCATAAAAAATAAAAAACATATACCAGGGTTGTAGATCTACGATTATCTTTTTACAAAAATAAATTGGATATAAATTTAAGATTCTAGGTAGATCGTGGAATCGCAAGGTCAAACTCAAATTCTAATAACAAGTGATCTTACTTTTTGGGTGTCAAATAAGGCGCATGACCAGCATAATATACGATGGAGGGTGACTCGAAGCCGTGATTTAGTGTCATGATACCTCGGCCTTAACCACTAGGCTAAGACCTCTTGGCACTGATATGATAAGTCAGGTTAAAATCAAGTCCAAAGTTTAAGCGAGCAATTTAGATCTGAAACCATTTGGATCTAGCTAGGGCAGAGCACGGATTGGATATTTGATCCAAAGTGCTAGTTCAGATCGGATATCCATATTATAAATTCCTAAAGTCGGATATCGAATTCAGATATCCATATCCAAAACAAATGTTTCGGATATTCGGATATCAAAATAATTGAATCAGATACGAATATCCATATTTTGGAATTTACTTTAACATTAAGTTTGAAACACGATCATATTCATCGTTTTACATGATGATTTCTTTAGTATTCTTACTTCAATGTTCTTGACATAAAATTTAAGTAGCAATTATATATCTATGTAATATTTTAAACTTTAATTAACTTGTTATATCATATAAAATTATATTTTCTCCAAATTATTCTAGAAAACTATAGTTTCGGATCAGATCAGATATCCAAATGTTTTTAATTCTAATATCCATATCCAAACCAAAACCAAAGTTTTCAGGTCGGATATCCGCTCCAAACTTAAATTTCGGGCTGGATATGTAAGAATTCGGATTCAGATCAAATATTGAATCTATTTGGATAGTCAGATTTTTTGCATAGCCTTAGATCCAGTTTAGATTCAGTTTGTTGTTAACTTACAAATTACTTGAAAATATAAATTAAAATATTGTTTTGCTTATTATTTTATTAACATTGTTAAAATTATTGTAATTAAAATAATTGAAAATTTTGTTTTTACAAATTAATTTTTGTTCGATTGATCTGTTTAGTTTAACCATTTTGATGTAATTCTCCGAACAAATTCTAGTTTAAATGTTCAATAAATATATCACATGCAAAAATATGTGACCGTAAATATATTACTCTATTCTAAATTTACGCTACGGTATTTTAGAATACCATTAAAATTATATAAAAATTATATGCATGCGTGTTTGATACAAATTTAATTATAAAAAACGTAAATGTATGGATTAGAAGGGAAAAAAAAATTACCAAGGGCTAAAACGAGATGAACAATACTTAACATAACCTTGAATTGCCTTCAAAAGTTTGAAAATATTAATGCAAGAGTTTTGGTAATTGTTGTGTAAATAGAGTTTAAGGAGATATAAGAGATGCATGTGAAGAAGAGAATGCATGATTTTGCAAGAACACTACATATAGTTATATACTACATTTTTGACAGGGAAAATGTGCATTTATGGCATAAAATTATCCACAAATAAAAATTTAAACAATTTTTATATAAAACTGTTTTATATAAAAACTATTGTAAAACCCAGTGATTAATTACCTAAAAAGCTCCTTCTAAATAACTTCTACGAATCACCAGTTCACCACTTTTCATAATAAGGGGGTCAAGGTCGTTTGTTACTCCCTCCGTCCTAGTCATTTGTTTGCCAATTCTATCTTGAAGTATCTCGATCAACACAAATTGTTTGCCTTATATTTTAGGATTTTTTTTATGGACAGTTGAATCATTCACACTCAATTTAGACTACTTGTCATCTAGGTAACACCAAAATGGATACGAACACGACACGCGCACATGACACGACATCCTATGAAATTTAGGACATGAGACACGTTATTTGAATTTAATAAAATATATATTTTATAACTATAAACGTTCGATTTTTTACTTTTATTTTGTAAAATTATTTGATATGAAATTTAAATAAGTAATGGTAAAACTTAGCCTTGCCTATAACTCATTTTCATTTTCCACCCAAACCCATCTTCTAATCAATCTTTTTTTCGAGCTCATTTTTCGTCTAAAGAACATCATTTACTCCAAATACTAAGGACACGCGTCAGACACGTGCACAAATACCATGGATACGAGTCAAACACGTGCCCAAATAAATAATGAAGAAAGCTAGATACGACTTTATAAGCGGCCAACACATTTAGGCGCGTGTCCGACATGGTGTCAGACATAGGACTACTAGTTAGGAGGAGTGTCCGTGCTACCTAGCTTGTCTCTAACAATTGACACCTTCCATTTTCCTTGATCTTTGTACCAAAATCAAAGCCAAACAAATAACTTGGATGAAGGCCTCGAAGGGAGTATACCGTTTTACAGTGTGAAATTGTAAAACCGTTTTACAAGAGATTTACTCTAAAAGTGTTAACGTATTAATAAAAGTAAAATGGAGGTACTATAAACAATAGATTACATATTCGAATTATTATTATTATTATTATTATTATTATTATTATCTTTACTATGTCTTTTTTTCACGCCAAAAAAATCAAATAAAGAAAAGTTATTCGCGTAATTGATGAAGAGTATCGTTAAATATATATGTTCGTATCACTTGTATGGTTATTTTTTGATGGGTATATTGACCTGATGAAATCAATATATAGAACAACATATAGTCTCTTATTCAACATATTCTTTACGTTTCATTAAAATACTTTTCACAAAA
The DNA here is from genome assembly GCA_009801015.1 of Silene noctiflora. Classification (NCBI taxonomy): domain Eukaryota; kingdom Viridiplantae; phylum Streptophyta; class Magnoliopsida; order Caryophyllales; family Caryophyllaceae; genus Silene; species Silene noctiflora. The sequence continues at coordinate 63,807 of VHZZ01000238.1, forward strand.
GAATAAAAACGTAAAGAACTCGTTCACAAATAAAGAGAACAAGAAAGAAAAGTGTATCTCGTAATTGACGGAAGATGATCGTCGAAGATACATGTTCATAAATATAAATCGTGTGATTAATTACCTAAGGTAGATAGATTAGATGAGATCAATGGATTGGAATCCCGAAGCATGCTCTAACGAAAAAGAGATTAAAATCTAACGGATAATAAATTAATTTTGATTTTATAGCATTCATCTCATTTTATGTGAAAATAATTTTAAAAATCTGAAAAGAATTAAGTGGAACGAAAATATATCCTGCAAAGAGTTGTTAAATATAAGTAATTCACTTGATAACTTGAAATAAAAATTTCATCTTCAAATAATCACATGTGGTAGGACAAGTATGTAACCCCGATTAGCATTATACTCCGTATAATATAACTTATATGATAACATGTTTTTTCCATTTTTTTTTTATTTTTTTTTTAATATCGGGAAAGGAATAACTTCAACTTCAGTGAGTTTTGTTAATCTTTTTTTCTCACAATATTCACTTCAGTCCAGCTCCATTCAGTTTAGTTCACTTCAACTCAACTCAATTTTATTTAATTTAACTCGTTTTAGCCGAAAAGAACAAAGCATAAGACTTAAATTGCTAATAATACCCATATTTTTTTAAGCCAAATAAATTAACACATACAATATTCCATTTGTTTTAGAACAATAAGTTTTTTTTACGACCGATAATATCGTATTAAATAAAAAATTGTATTTTTAGAAAGGGACATGTGGTACTTTACAATGAGCATGTGACAAGAAATTGGAACAAAGAAATCAAATATATAGATAGGGTAGAGGGCTAGAGGGCTAGAGGGCTAGAATGCTAAATAGAAAAAGGTGAGGTCAGAAATAGAAGAGAGTTAATTGTACTTTGAGACCAATTAAGTGGAGGTGGCGACTGCAAGTAGAAGTGCTAACCATCCACTATCATTTTTGGGCCCACTTTCCAGCAAAACCAACTTTGTTTCTAATTAAATTTCTAATAAATTGGATGTTCCAATTCAATAATCACAAAATCGGACTTATGATAGTCGCCAGTTTGTGACGGAAAAATGTGACAAGTTTATTATTATTTGATAAATAAGAAATTAAATGATATTATAGTATAGGGATGGTTACATGTTATTTGAGTATATCAAAAAGACAAAAAGCATAGATTATATGGGTTGTCTATGCTTATCCTATTTGTGCAAGCATGGATTGTATTAATAGACCTGTTAATACTCGATCCGACCCGAAAACCAAACCCGTCCGACCCGATTTTTTTAGGATTACAAACCTGTTTTTTTCGACCCGCGACCCGAAATGAGCCGTTATTTTAGGGTCGAGATCCGACTTGAACGGCTTGACTCGTTGGGTCAAAGGTAAATCAAGATTTTTATTAAAATATTAATATTTATATAATATATTTGAAAAAAATGGTTAAATTTTTTTTTTATTATTTAAAATTACAAATACAACTAAAAAGTCAATTTTATATAACTTTTATAATATTTAATAATAAAAATAATTATTAAAAAAACTTTATTTTAATACTTATGTCAATATAATTAATGTAAACATTGAATATGATTAAAATATTAATTTTAAATATGTTTTACGTTTCAAAAAAATATTTTTTTAATTAAAAAAATAGTTTAAAAAAGATGTTAGAAATTATTTTTTGACATGTGACCCGTATGACCCGACCCGTATTCTGACCCGACAAGTATGACCCGACCTAAGACTCGACCCGCCCGGCCCGTTTGACATGTCTAGATGTCTATATAAAACTAAATTGATCCTCTAAGGTATGATCAATCAATCTCATTCTTTCGAATGATAGAGGTATGTTGAAACCATCGGTTTTCAAACCACTTCGAAAGAGTTGGACATGAATGTCCAATAGAAGCCATAAAGTCGATAACTTTGTTGGCTTCACGAAAGCAATGACTAATTATCACTCCATCATCAGAGATCTGAAGATCTAATTTCACATCCTTGATAATATTTGAAAATTTTCAAGATATTTGTCAAGTACTATGGATGAAGTTGATAACACATAAATTATCACTTTCCACAATTAACTTTGAGATTCTTAAATATTTAGCTGTTAATATGTCTTCTTTTAAAGCGAGAGGTTCTGCAACAAGAATACTATTAGATCCGCACTTTTTTGCTCCTAACAAAACGACTTTGTCATTATGATCTCTTATAGAGTATCCTAGAGCAACTTTATTACCATTTATTTTCGATATGTCAGAATTTAACTTTAGAAACTCACCTTTAGGTTTCTCTCACCAGATTTCTTCCTTACTAACAGTATTTCTAACTGACACGTCTTTATCAGGATTGTTAAGATCCTTATACGTAGTCTCATTTCAAATCTTAATGTTATTACTACACAAAAGAATAAGTTTGCTGATATAAATATGAACATCATTAAAAATAATATCATTTATGTGGAACCAAAAGATTTAAAATGTGACTTATTTATTCACGTTTAACTAGTATAGATCCCGCGCCAATGCGCGGTATATGTAAATATTTTATTTTGAGGGTATTATTTAAATCGCTACTTTATTAATATTTAATATTTTACTCCATTTTATTTTGATAGAAAAAAAAAATTGAAATGGAAAACTAATCAAAGAGAATTGAGTAAAGTAATGAAATGTGTATTTTTTTATGAACGTACTTTTTTTATCATAAAATTACGGATTTCATTTTATAATTATCTCCAATTTTTTTAATGGTTTTTTTTTTGTTACGAACCTAATAGTAAGTATGTGTTAAGTTATTTTCTAAATTAATCATTATTGCATTGTGAAAAATTTAGCAACATATAGTCTATAGTTTAATATTAATTTTATTTTATTATAATGAAAAAAATCATAATTTTAAATTTAATTAAAATATTAGATTATAATTATAATTATAATAAGATTATATTTTATGAAAAAAGATAATAGTTTATTAAAAGAAAGTTTTATTTGTTTCCTTTAATAAATTGGATACATTTTGGAGGGAAAACTAAGAGAATTTTTATTCTTTTAGTAGTAAGGGGGATTATTGTCAATCTCTATGTCCTAGTTAATTCTAAACATTTTAGATTTTGAGTGTCCAAAATATCTTTATGTTTCCGTTTTAGTGTATACTGTACAAGTTCCTATTTTTTCTAGTGTGGAGGATGCTTTACCCTACTCTTCTACAAGTATTTGGTCTTTGTGTTAAAAGTAAACATAAACAAATCAATTGAATAAATGAAGAATTAATTGATAAAGGCATCTTCATATACTTCTGGCCCAGTTCATGGATTATACATCTGAGGTAATACCTCTTAATATCTATTTTCTGAGTTTTATATTAAAGTTTTTGAGTTTTATTTTAAATATCATGAGTTTGTAGTATTAAGTTTTTAAGTACATTTATTTAAAACATTAAACTAAAAAAATAATATAATATTACTCAAAAACTATATTTGAAAATACTAATATGCTCAGAAACAATGTGTATATGCTCAAAAATTAAAAGGTCCAAGGTACTACCTCAGATGCGTAATCTTTTTTCTCCTTGTGGCCTTATTGATGTGATATAAGCCACCATCGGATTAATTGAGAGGCTGTACTTTTAGTTATAGATAGTATTGAATTTTGTAACGTCCACATTAACTATGTGAGTTACTACTTCATAATTATTTCAATGCTAATAATAACCCCATTTAGTATGCCATTATTCACCACATTTATGTGTGACTTAATGGGTGTTTTTGGAAGTTTTATGGTGTCATTGTAACTCCTTAGGTTATAAATAGCCAAGAGACCATATTGTGTATATGTTAATGACACACATATTCACATGAGACAACATAAAATCGTCATTTCTCTAGTTGCTAAGTCCACCATCAATATGGGACTTGGGATTTGGGCCTGAACATATTTCGGGACTCTAGTAGCCGTCGGAGGTACGATATACGGTAGTGGACAGTTAGCGAGCACAACGACCCGATCGCTTCCGCATAATGGTATGTTCTTATTTTCCTACAGATAGAAATCGAGAATTAGGTTTAAAATTGTTTTTAGCTAAGAGTAAAAAAAAAAAAGCGCAGAAAAAGTAATAAAATGAGTAAAAAAGTGTACTATGAAAAATAAATACGTAATAGAATTTTAACAAAGGGAATATAAAAAAATGCTCAGTGTCTATCTCGATGCCTGTCATGGACTCATGGACTTGAGTTATGCCTTGTGAGTTGTATAGTCAAATAAAAATATAAAATACATTATCAAATTCAATTTCACCCAGTTTTCAAGTTCTATCAAATTGGGTTTCTCGAATAGTCACCCAAAATTAGATCGGCAAATCCGCAAATAGGTCAATCGGGTCGGGTTCGGGTTTGGGATCTGTTTCGGGTTTGTTGGTCGGAACGGGCCCGTTCGGGTTTCAGATCTGTTTCGGGTCAGGTCAATAAATAAGAGAGAAAAAACCTTTTCAAGTCTTTTCAGTTCAATTAGACTATTAGAGTGATGTTTTGTCAAGTCATTTTCAGGTTTGATGGTTTTCGATCAGGTGTCGTGTCAGTTACGGCCAAGAAAAGTCGGGTCATGTACGGTCCGGGCCAGATTAATTCGGGTTTTGGGCCACATTTAGGTGACGTAATTCTGATTAATTTCTGATCTCGGATCGGCCTTTTCGAATCGGGTTGATTTTGCCAAATCTACGGCCCAAATGAATAAAAAAAAGATGGGCCTATGCCAGTGGCCAGTGGTGATATTATGAATTTATGACCAAGTAAAACACACTATCATAATTCAGACAGTAGGAGTTGGGATTTTGTTAATCAAACTTGAAACAATTACAAATGGAAGGAGAGATTGAAAGAGGAACAAGCAAGGAGGAATGGAAATCAGAGGAATTTGTGTACAGGATCAGCACTGCCGATGAATGGCGTGAATTACAGTCCACCGGTTTCAATTTTGGCTCTGATCTTGACAAATCCAGCTCTTTTTTTCATCTCAGCAATCTTAATCAGGTTTTTTAATCATCGCTCAATTATTTATTTTAACTTTAATTAAAATACATTCACAAACAATAAAAAATGTCTACTTTGATTAAAATACCGCTCACAAAGAATAAAAATAAAAAACAAAAAATTTACCAATTGAAAATTAAAAGTTTCTTTGTTCGAATTATTTATTTATTTTTAGCGAAAAAATAAAAGGTAAATAAATGATTGAGACGGAGAGAAGTATAGGGGGGGGGGGGGACTCTAGATGGTGTGGTTGTTGTATTACTTAGTATCAGTATTCTATGGTGGTTGATTAAATAGCTATTAACCTGCAACTGGTGTGTACCATGTACTAATCGGCATCCGTTTCGTTGCCAGAGATTCGTGTAATATGTATTTGTGCACTTTGTATTCGATTTTTCTGTATATATTTGACAGTAGAATGGCGAAGCAAGTAAATTTGATAAACAAAAGTAAAATATATGAGGAATGTTGTTTTCAGGTGCGGCCGACTTTGGAAAGGTTTTACTCTGACACTGATCAGGACCTGTATTTGCTTCAAGTCGATTCTAAGAAGGTATGCTGAAGATAATGCTGTTTTCAGTGCCTGTCTTCGTTTGTATCGCTAAGACTGGTCTGTTTTGTGTCTGTATTCGTATATTTTCAGATCCGTAGATTTTTTATTACATTGACATTGCAAATTCCAACATATCGCATGCATTATGATCTTTATTTATGAATCTTTTGTTTAGTGTGTTGTGTGAAGAATGCCTTCGAACAGTGATATATGAACATGATGTTGCAGCTAGGGGAGGGATTAATATATGAGCTAGTGGAAGGAACGCATTGGTTCCCTCATTACTATGGGCCATCGCGTAGCTTTGCTCCTCTTCCTGCCGAAGCTGTCACAAGAGCTGAGAAACTTACTCGATCTGATGGCAACTTCTCTTGCGTTTTGCTTGATTGATTTCTATGTAAACTTTGACTCTGTCATCCTTTTTTTCCCCTGTTAGAGGCTTAAGTGTCTCCTATCTATCCGAATTTGCGATTAATGTTACTGGAATATAATAAAGGGTGTCTATCCTTTTCACTCGGTTGAGTGATTTCAATGTAAACACAAAATATTCGTGCATCACATTATAAAATTATGGTGCCTGCTTTGGGAGGCATTCCTCCTTTTACGAGCAACTATTTGATCAATCTGTCGTCCCTTTTAGCAACTACATAATGTGTTCTATGGAGTTAATTGAGCCTTAGTTTGAGAAGGCACGAGGCGCACTGAGGCGATGGGTTCCAAAGGAGCTGAGGTGCAAGGCCCGCGCCTTTTGGACGCGAGGTGCACTGTTTTTTCAAACGAACATCCATGTTTTACAATTAAATTTTATGTGATAATAGCCCTTTTTTTTGTTTTTAAAGAGGGTTAATATGTAATAAAAGTGAAAATTAAGGATAAGGGGGAGAAAAGAAGGGTAAAATTAAAGAATTTGGAAAAAAATATGGAATTGCACACTAATGCGCCTCGAGTGCGCCTATGTGCACCTCGGGTGCGACTCACTAGTTGCGGCTTGGGTGTGCCTCACTAGTTGCGCCTTGTGCGCCTTGGGTGTGCCTTTTGTATTCCATGCGCCTCAGACATGGCGCCTCACTCCTCACTGCGCCTTGTGCGCCTCAGGTACGGTCTACATACACCCTTCCTTCAAATCCAGATACTCCGAGCTCACCGTTTTTGTAAGAAAGATTTTGAATTTATGGGGTGTTTGGATTTGAAGAGAGGGATTAGTATCTACTGGACCCTTACAAGTTATTCAGAGCATAAGGTAAAGCTATAAAGGGGTTGATTGTTTCTGTTTGTTACCTCTAACTTCTAGGGAGATTACGCCTCTCAAGTACTGAGAAGGTTGTCTCTGGCAGCTCGAAGCCTGCTTATGGCATCGGTTATCTTCATTCGGTTTTGTGGCAAGTAGTCAGAGACTCAGAGCATGCCACTCCAACACTAACCATGGAAACAATGCATTCCAGTTTTCGCTGAAGTGCTTCTTGGACTCCCCTTCTCTCGTCCACTTCCTCCGTGACATTGCTGTCATCAAGTTTTGGATCGACAATTTGCAGTACTCGGTCAGGTAATGCTTCATTTGCATACATATGAAGGTGGTAGTCTTCCGTGAACATTTTTGTCTGTAGATCTCTTTCCGGTCATCAGCTCAAGCAACAATATTCCATAGTTATAAAGATCACCATCTTTAGATGTTTCATGTCCTATGCCGTACTCTAACATGTAAATTCAATGACATGGCTTAGATATAAAATGATAAAAGAAAACATGTTTCATGTCAAATCAGCAACTGATTACGATAGATAGACAAACTTACTAACGGTCCATGTATATCATTGATCTGACTTTAGGATGATTAATATTTGGAAACCCTAATTAGCTTCAAGCCTAGAGGCTGACTGAGTTTCTGCTTGTTGGTAATCATTTCTTGTTGCCAACAAGACAAGTTACAAAAAAATATAATTAATAATTTAATATTATTACCTAGAGTATAATACCCAATAGTGCCCCTGATTCCATTTGTGCTACTTCGGTTTGGATGTTTAGGTTCAGTTGGAAATTTTGCTAATCCAAAATCCCCAACATGAGCAACCATGTCATTGTCGAGCAAAACATTGCTTGGTTTCAAGTCGCAGTGCACAATTGGAGTTTCACACTCGTAGTGGAGATAATTGAGTGCATGATCCACATCAATTGCTACATCCACCCTTTGTGCAAGGCTCATGTTTCCATCCACTCCATGCAACCATTGATCTAGACTCCGGTTTGGCATGATCTCATATATTAGAGCTTTAAAATCATTTCTCTGAAAATCAATACTCAAGCAAGCTCTTATGATTGTTGGAATACAAGGAAGAATTAGTTTGTTATTAATTAACAAAGTTAGTTAGAGTTTGTTATAGTTGTTAGGTTTTCCTATTCCTTACCCAAGTAGGTTTATAGTTGTGTATAAATACATACACAATCATTATTCTTGTACTTGCAATATCCATAATACAATCTCTCATATTTCCAAACTTTCTATCACACAATTATTCTCTCTAAATCCTCTCAATCAATTCTCCTAAATCAACCTTGTTGATCATGATCAGTTCTCCTAAATTAATGCTCATTATTTCCCTTTTCCCGATGAACGTACCCTATCACGATTTGTGGCGTCTGTGTAGCTGTGTCACTTGGATGAACCGTAGAACTGTATAGATAATCTCTTCATTATTCCTCACCTCCCGATGCTAAGGAAATGACAATAAATTTGTGCTATATAGTAACACTCATTTCACTTACCCTTGTTTGTCCAACCACATTATGCATTGCCCATTCTCTTTTCTTCCCCTGATGACCAGTAAACGAGCAATGATCAGTGGAAACTCACCAGTAACTAAGCAAAGCTTATCACAAGAAGACCAGAATGGAAAAATAATTGAACAATAAAATATACAGATGGGAACTAAGAAAACACAGCTTCACTATTATCATGAATATATCATTCACTTAACAAACTAGTGGTGGAGCTGATATAAGATAGCCTCATACTCGAAAAATACTTTTGAAGCAAAGCCTTGTCTGTATCACTAACGTTAGGAGCAATGAAAAGAATAAGCAGGTTGCTCCAACGGAACGATACTCGGATACTGTGAGGAACAATTAAACAAGTAGTGAAGTTACATTAGTGTAGTTAGGGTGCATAACTCTCAAATTTGAAGGAATTTGTCGTATGGATGCTTTCTGTGGCTGCCACCTCTTAGGCATGCTGTCTGATGCCCGGTAAGCTAGTTAGTCAGCGAAGTTGAGTTATACAGTTATCCCTAGTCTAATGACACATAGCACCTGGTTTTTCATGGGGGAGCGAATCTTACCCTCGCAATTAGATTTTACGTTCAGCCTTTTATTTAAAAGTGCATTCTTATAGAAACGATAAGAATTTTGACTTTGTAGATATCTCTCTAGTGATGAAGATATGGCAAGAATAGTTAAAAAAAACCCTGGAGTAGGATACAGTATCAGTGTTTGTCAGTTGCTACATTTAATCGTTCTTTGAATGAAGGTAATACACACTAACGTAGACTCTCTCAGTTCAGTAAAAATGTCATTGTGTTGCTGATCGTCCGTTAGTACTTAGTACGCATTAGAAGAGACAATATTTTGTTGATCTTCTCAGTAATATGAAATTACATTAGTTGATGCTCATGAAGGTATTGTTACCAGGCTTTAGTTTGGTGCTTTTTCTGCTGGTCAAATGTTGCATTAATTGTACATTCTATACAAAACCTCCATTAATTTCTTCTAAAACATTATACATGTATGGAGTAGTACAGTAAATAAAAAAGTTACATGACAAGTTTATTGCTTACTTCAGAACTTGAAAACTTTTTACATTCAATTTTGTATATTTGTAATCTTTATAATGGTATTTTGAGCCTTCAATTGTTTTGACCAAAATTAACCCGGGATCCTGCAATTATTAATGGTATAGTTAGAAATAATGTATCTTTAAAACTTCTGATCAAGTTGAAACTTTCAGCAAAATTCGTTACTAGTAAACTCATGATCTGTTTCATGAAATACCTCTTGCAGGAAGATTACGCCTGGTTTGAGCATTGAGAAGGTTGCCTCTTGCTGATTGAAGCCTGCTCCTAGCATCGACTATTTTCATTTGTTCTTGTGGCACATGGTTCGAGCACGACACTCCGACACTGATCACAGCAGTAATGCATTCCACTCTTCGTTGTAGTTCATCTTGGATTGCCCTCGTGTCATCGACTTCTTCAGTGATATTATCTTCTTCAAGTGATGGGTCTACAATTTGTAAGACTTGATCAGGTAATGCTTCTTGTGCATGCTTATGAAGGCTGTAGCCTTCCTTGAACATGCTAGCCGTTGGACTCTTTCCTGTCATTAGCTCAAGTAGCAACATGCCATAGCTGTAAACATCACCCTCTGTAGATGGCTCATTTCCGAGCCCGAACTCTGACATATGATCTCATGACATGGCTTAGATACATAAATAGGGGGTATAGATACATATGATTATATGAACCATGCATATATGAAGTTGTACATTTTAGATAAAAACAAAATATGCAGCTACCATTTTCGCATGAATGCCATGGGCTTATTTTCTGCATTTTATTCTTTTAGTATAATATTATTTCATGGTGTTCTTCAGACCAAGGATAATTAGAAATCACATTATTATACCTGGAGCAGCATAGCCTTAGTAAGAAACCTTGCTAATCCAAAATCCCCAACATGAGCGACCATATCATTATCGAGCAGTATGTTACTTGGTTTCAAGTCGCAATGCATTATTGGAGTTTCACACTCATGGTGGAGATAGCTGAGTGCATGGGCTACATCAATCGCTACATCCACCCTTTGAGCAAGGTTCAAGTTTCCATCTACTCCATGCAACCATCTGTCTAGACTTCTGTTTGGCATGAACTCATATTTTAGAGCTTTAAAATCATTTCTCTGAAAGTCAATACTTGAGCAAGCTGTCATGATGCCTATTAGATTCCGGTGACGGACATTCCTTAATGTGTTGCACTCTGCCATGAAACTCTTAGATGCCCAACGGTGTTGCAAGTTGAGAACTTTCACTGCAACCATATTTCCATCCAAAATCCCCTTAAACACGGACCCAAAAGATCCCATCCCTAATAGATTTTCTGAAGAAAAACCAGCCGTTGCTTTGAGTAACATATCGTAAGACACTTTAATGGTTACATTCCCTATAATCAAATTTGATAACAAAGGTATCTTCTTCTCTTTAATACATGCCAGGTACAGCCCTACGGCCGCTACTGTCATGGCTACTACCCCAACAAATGCACTGATAATTGGAATTATCAACTTAATCCTTTCCAAGCTTCGATTCTTAGTGCACTTAGGCAATTTTAGCTGTTTAATTCCTCCACAAAGCTTGTTATTGCCAGCAACAAAGACCGCACTTGCATTTCCAAATACTGAATTCATTGGAACCCTTCCCTAGAAATCATTAGAAGATAAATTAAGGTAATATAATGTGAAAATTAGAGAAGAAATCTGGAACTGGGCCTGACAAATTGTTTTGAGAAAAGTCAATTTCTCGGAGGCTAGCCAAAGAAGAGAAGGATAATGGAATATTTCCCTGGAAGGAATTTCCATCCATGTACAATTGTTGAAGGTCAGAACAACCCCGTAAACCATCGGGAATGACACCTGAAAATTTATTGTTAGACACTTCTAAGATTACTAAGTTGCCTTGTTTACTCAATGTAGAAGGTAGGGAACCTTCCAACTGATTATGAGATAAATACAGTTCAATAAATGAAGCAGATCCTTCAAATACCTCATTGGCCAAGGTCCCTTTGAGTTTATTGTATGATAAATTCAGGAACATTGGGTAAGATTATTGGTGAGACTCACCAAAGTCTTAAGACTCTGCCACATCAGCTTTCCACTAACATTTATTATTATTTTATTGTTCAGACCTACCTCAGACTCATCTCAAACTTTATATATTATCCGTAAGACTCACCTTAGACTCAACTTTTTTACTACACTTTTCTTATAGGGTTTTAGATAAAAAAAGAAAACAATAATAGTTTTGACACATGGATGCAATTTATTGGTTGTCATTATAAATATGTGGGGTCAAGACTCTTATTGAGTCTTAAGTTGAGTCTTGGATTTCCAAGACTCAACTTAAGACTTTGATAAGACTTTGATAGATTATTGGTAGTCTTGACTAAGTCTTGTCTCAAAACTACCAATAATTTTACCCTTAAGTTTTGACAATTCCCAAGGCATGAAGGTATACTTCCTTCCAGTAAGTTATCTGATAATAAAATGCTACCTAAATGTGATAGATTGCATAAGGAACTAGGAATTCTACCTTCTCTTCTGTTCGAGCCCAAATAGAGTAGTTCCAATTTGTGGATTTTCCTGAGATCCGCAGGAAGAGATCCCGTTAATTTTCAGTTTTGCATATCTAAGTGTTCAAGATTGTTGAGATTGGTAATACCTTGAGGCAATTTTCCACTTATCGGAGTATCTTTGATAATGAGCCACCTCATAGTGATGGAGAGATTGGCAACAGATTTGGGTAATATTCCTGAAAAATGATTCGGTCCCAAATCTAGGATGCTCAATTGGCTGCAGTTTACAAGTGCAGCTATAAAGTTGATAATTTGATATCACCCACTAGATAGTTACTCCCAAGAGCTAAAACATTTAAGCTATGAAAATTCCCAAAATCATAAGGAACCCTTCCAGTAAAACTATTACCATGAAACGAAATAGGGTTATTTTATAAGAATAATCCATCCTATACCCCATCTTCTCAGATTAATCCATCCTCGTGTTTAACTGAAAATAATCTCATCTTTGACGTCATTTAACTTTTAGTAGACCAACCCCATTTATGACCTGATACTACCAGTTTCTAAACAAGTGACCAAATGGGCCCATTATTTTTTTAGTTTTCCTGTTTATTTCTCATTTCTTCAATTATCATTTCTTCTTCTTCTTCATTTCTTCTCTTTTTCATTTCTTCTTCAACCACTAGAAATGAAAGTGCTGTTATCATTAAAATTATCAGTAGTCTAGTATATTTTATAAACAAATTATGTACTCCCATCTTGTTTGTAGCTCTCTGGCTTTCAAGAATGCTGCTCTTAAATAGTGTATTGTGAACTTGCTTTGAGTAATTTTTACGATGATTGGGCTACTCGACTCTCTTAATATTGTACATCTAGTTTGCCTCATTTTTTTTATGGAAGTGGGCAGAAATGGGCGCTGATCACTCTTACCAACTTCTCAATGTTGCAGATTCAACTGTTATTAGATTTAAACTTCAAAAAACGCAACAGCTAGCAGATGTAATACTTTGTTCTTTATTTATTTTTTCTTAACTCAGATATTCAAACCAAATCCAATTTTAATTTGATTCACATAATTTTT
>VHZZ01000238.1:93566-119463 GCA_009801015.1 Silene noctiflora
TCCTGAAATTAAGGAAAAAGTAACTGAATGTTGACTTGCTGACTTTCAACCACAGGCTGACAACTCAGCACTGTGGTTGTTGCTTTAATAAAGAAAATTGCGTGGAATTATGTTATTAAATAATTGCTCCGGTCTGACTGAATATATGAGTGGACGGACCGGACCAAATGGACTAAATTTAGTTTTCTTATGCAAATGTGCTGAACTAACAATAACTTCTGTTACTTGGGGCACGGATGACTGTTTTTTTGGCATTCAACAGACTTATTTTTTGAGACGGAATAGTATGTCTAATAAAAACCCATTTAACTTGTTGCAGAGGGCCTCCAACCTGCTTTAAGCTTGACAATTTCCAGTACAGTAACATCCATTCCAGGGAATGAGAGACACCAATCCCAAGTTCAAGTTGCTCCGACATCCCATAAAATAGCGGATTCCATAGATTGAGTTGAAGGAGGCGGCTTGAGGTTTGAACATCAAACCAGGAGAAGCAAACGCAACAGAAACGAAATAAAAAGGATTTCACTTGTAAAAGTGATATGATATGAAAAGCAAATTGTGCAGGTGTTGGCGCGACATCACATGCCATCGTTGTCTAATTTCGCAAGATGTGTTGCCTTACAGCCACCTCCATTGCCTGCCCCCGGCCTTCTGACTGGTCCAAACGTTCCATTAAATGCCAACACAGTAGCCTTCTCTATCACACCCAGAAGACCTGCAACATAAAACCAGATACAGATCACATACATGTCTTCCAAACAGAGACTGCATTGTCGCCTTCACTTTACGTAACATAAGAGCCACACTGCCACAGCCAATCGGACATCCACATGCCATTTCTCCCAAAAGATCGTAGAAACTTGGTTTTTGTTGACGGCGTTTCATGTACCTCGAATAAAGGATTTAAGGAACTTCTGATACACATAGTTCAAGCAATACTCAAAATTGACAGAGGAGAAAATACCAAGGAAAACACACTGAAGTTGTTCCTTTGAATGTTTTAAAGGTTTCAATTATAATTCAGCAAGGTACATGAACTACATCCAACTGTTTCGTACAAAACTCGCTATTTGTTAAATCGAGCAGTCCATGTGGCTCGACGGGCCTAAATAACCCAACAAATGACCCTATAGGCCTATACAATTGGAAAAATCCAATCATGATCCAACATTTTCATCTGTTAAATTACATTGAACTGTCTAATACAAAACTCAGTGTTTCTTGAAGAACTATAGAGTAGTCTTTGCGGCTCGACGGGCCAAAATGACCCAACAAATGAGCCTATACAATAAGAAAAACCCAATCATAATCCCAACATTGGCCCATCTAGTATCCTTCTCAAGCCCTCTACTTTGAAGTACATCCTTCCCATACATCAAACACTTGTTATCAACCCATGAAAAACAATCATCCTTCATACTCCAATACTCATTCACTAGCAATGAGTCCAAAGGGTACCTATACAATGACACATAGTACATAAACACCCAATACTTAGGGATGTTTTCCTTAGGTATGAAATACCCGGAAAACAAGAAAAATGCTCCTAACACGGTGCATATGAGTGAGTTCCCGGCTATAAAATCAGGTGAAATCGCGCTTAGGAAGAGGACTAGTGAGCTTGCCATCAGGACAATGAGCCAAACTATGAATACAAAGAACGCGAAGGCTTGAAATGACGGGTTTAGCCCTACTATCCAATAAACCGGAGCAGAGAATAATAGGGCAACTACTAGTAAGAAAGGGAGGAATATCAATGTGTTTGCTATCATGTAGGAAGATACCTTGTATGCCCCTCTTGAGGATTCTTTCATTATTACCTTCCTTTCTTGGAGGTAAATTGGTAACGCTTCGACTGTCGAGGAAAGTAGAAAGCTTAAACTGAATGCAAAGAGCCCTAATCTTTCTCCTACACCGCTTTCGTCCTTTCCTAGCTTCATATACACACTTCCTAATCCCAACCCACCAACTATTGCTTGCATTGTTCTTGCAAGAAATAGTTGCTTTGTCCTATAAATAACCTTCCAAAATCGCGAACAAAGGATCATTATTTCTAACACCCAATATAGAAAAAACTTTTTAATGCCTTCATCATCATTTTGTGTAATAATTGTGCAAGAAGAGGTAATTAACTTATCTTGTTCTTGAGGATTATGAAGACCACATGATTGTTCTTCTAGCTTTGTTATAATCTCCATAGCAAACTCTAACCCATTCAATTGCATCGGAATCTCGTACCCCATTCGAGAAATCCTCTCCTCTAACAACTCAATACTCCCATTATGAACCACCAACCCATGAGACAAAATCAAAAAATTAGAAATATGCTTAATCATCCTATAACTCGGTTGATGTATCGAAAAAACAATAGTCCTTCCCTTGGATTTCGCGGTCATTGAACTAAGCAACTCGATAACCTGAAGTGCACTCGAACTATCTAACCCTGAGGTAGGCTCATCCAGGAGCAAAATAGGTGGATCATGTATCAATTCAACACCAATCGAAACCCTCTTTCGCTCTCCACCGGAAATCCCCCGGTTTTCGTCATCCCCAATATAGCTATTAGCCACTTGAACAAGCCCTAGATCATGCAACAACCCATTTACTCTGTTCTCCCTTTCTTGATCATTTAAATGTTTTAACCTAAATTTGGCGCGAAACATTAATGTCTCTTTAACGGTAAGTAAAGGGAGTAAATCATCTTCTTGGGCCACAAACCCACATAAAGTTCTTAATTGGGCTGGGCGTTTTATTGGGCTATTATTAATTAAAATAGAATTTGGGGTAAATTCTTGATCTTTTACTCTTCCTGAAATAACCCTAAGTAAGGTTGATTTTCCTGTCCCACTTGGGCCCACAATGGCTAACATTTGAGAATTTTGGGCTACAAAAGATATTGATTTAAGGATTTCTATTTTTTGTTTGGGCTTTTTGAATAATAATAATAATGGCCCATTTTGGTGGAGGGTATACGAGAGGTTTTTTACACTTAACTTGTAAGTGGTGTTAAGGTGTTGATTGGGTTCGGGTGGCGGTGGAGAGTGGCGGCGTGAGGAGGAGGAGGACGAGGATGAGGAGCAACCAGACTCTTCGTTTGAGTCGGAAGTTGAGAAAAGGATAATTGAATCATCCTCCGTGATGGGTTGTTTGAAACATGTTGTCATTTTTTTTAGGAATATATTTTAGCTAATTGTTTCATTTTTTTGGGACTAAATGGTTTATATTTGTAGTAGAATCAAGAATGTGTGTTGAAATAAAGAGGTGGGAGTTGTAACAACCAAGGATTGTTTGATATGTGGATTTTCTAGTGTTTGGTGGTCTAAACAAAATTATAGGTGATGATTTACGTGAAAATAAAATGTGAGGAAATTTGTAACCCGAATTCTTGTTTAAGACGTATTTATCATTTTATAGTATAATAAACGGGTTAAATATTACTCACGTTCTACTTGTCATCTATTAATTGGTCCCCTCTTCTTTCTTTGATTTTTGTGCTAAAACCAAAAGCAAACAACAAATGACCGAGTTGAAGGAAATATCAGAGAAAAAAAAAGTAATATCTGAGGAACAATAAAAATATGTCTCCATCTATCTAAATAGCGTAGTATTCAACCCTTTTATTTATAAAGTGGATATTTTCGTCTCGAGGAAGACGGACTAATTTATCAAATTTCAATTCTTTAAGCAAAGTACGTGTATATATATATAGGTAAATTAGGTTTGAAACAAAGCTAATTAATTGATTAATTATACTTCGTAACTTCTTTGTTTGGTCAAAAGTAGATAATTCATCCATCGTATTAGGACATTCGACATACGAAATTACGAATGTTACTTTACTTTTAAAAAGCATTAAAAATAAACTTTTAGCAAGTCTTGCTTATGACCGTCCGTCACAAAAGAGATTAAATAGATACAACACGAGGGATAGCAACCCCTAGAAGGTCTTCCAGTAGGATAGTACGAAGGCCGTCAGGAGGAGCTTCAAGATACGTGATCGATACCGAGGAGTTAACTCCTATGTTTGCTAGCCAATCAGCAGCTTTATTTCCTGCTCGAAAGATATGATCGACATTGACTTCCCATCCATTCATTTTGATGAGTTCCTTGCATCGTAGCACAAGAGGGCGAAGGCTATTGCTAAGAACCTGATCATCCCGTAAGAAATTGACACAAATGATATTGTCCATATGGACTAGGAGTTTTGAAAACTCGAGATGCTTGTAAATAGGTTATTTTGTGATGGGATCAGATACTTTTGTGGCCTCTTTAGAATAACACTGACACGCAAAATCTATTAAGTGTCCAGTCACCTGAGGAGGCGTCTTCACCGGCTATTATGCAATGACTATCAACAAAAGTCAAGGGCAATCCGTCTGAATCACTTTTATTTAATGTATCTAAGGGCTGCTGCAACCACTTTGCTATAAGAAATGAGAACAGTTCTACGGTTAATCCAAGTGACACAGCTACACAAAGGTCATCAACCATGATAGTGTATGTCATCATATCAATAATCACTTCCTAATTCCCCACTTCTGGATGCAGGGAAATGCCATAAATTTCTGCAATATAATAACACTCATTTCACTTGATTACCTGGTCTGTTTGGACTTTCGATACCATCTCAGTTTCCATCCACAATTTGCATCGCCCATTCTCTTTTCTTCCCCTGATAAGCAGTAAACGAGCAATGATCAGTGGAAACTCGCCAAAAAAAAAAAAAAAAAAAGAAAAAAAAAAAGAAAATACAGTTTAGAACTAAGGGTAAGATTATTGGTGAGACTCACCAAAGTCTTTAAGACTCTGTCACATCAGCTTTCTACTAACTTTTATTATTATTTTATTGTTCAGACCCACCTCATACTCATCTCAAACTTTATACATTATCCGTAAGACTCACCTCAGACTCAACTTTTTCCCTACACTTTTCTCATGGGATTTAAGATAAAAAGGAAAACAATAATAGTTTTGACACATGTTAGCAATTTATTGGTTGTCATTATAAAAATGTGGGGTTAAGACTCTTGTAGAGTCTTAAATTGAGTCTTGGATTTCCAAGACTCAACTTAAGACTTTCTCAAGACTTGGGTAGATTATTGGGAGTCTTGGGTGAGTTTTGTCTCAAGACTCATATGAGTCTTGTCTCAAGACTAACCAATAATCTTACCCTAAGAAAACACATAGCTCCAGGATTATCACGAGTATATCATATAAGATAGCCTCCATAAGTCAATTCTACAAAAATTAATACTCCTATCAAACAGAAAAGATCAAAAGAGCCACATACCATCATACTCCTAAAAATACTTTTGAAGCAAAGCCTTGTCTGTATCACTAACGTTAGGAGCAGTGAGTAAGCCGAGAAATAAAGAGGCAGTGTCGGCATCAGCAGCAAATCCTTGGCTCCTCATAATGTGAAGATGATCCAAAACCATGGCGACATCATTAGCATTCAGAAATCCTTTACTAATTGTATTGTAGGTGAATTCATTTAGAGAACATCCATTATCCGCCATCTCCTTTAAAATTTTGGTTGCATCACCTAACAATCCTTGCTTACATAGCACTTTAATGACTATGTTGTAGGTAGTTAGATTTGGCGGCAACCCCCTGGCTACAAGATTAGTAAACACCTCTACTGCTTCAACTAGTTTCCCAGCTTCACAAAGGCCACTTATTATTGTATTATATGTAATTATATCAGGGGCTACTCCATCATTCTCCATCTTCTTACATAGGGAGATCGTCATATCAATCTGTGCATTTTTTAAGAGGCC
Organism: Silene noctiflora; assembly: GCA_009801015.1. NCBI lineage: Eukaryota > Viridiplantae > Streptophyta > Magnoliopsida > Caryophyllales > Caryophyllaceae > Silene > Silene noctiflora. The sequence goes on from VHZZ01000238.1 coordinate 99,347, forward strand.
GTCAAGCAATAAATTTTAAGTGACCACATTGGGTGCCACACCTCGATCTTGCATATCTGCAAAAAGTTCGACGGCACGATGGAGTCTTTTATCCTTGCACAAGGCATCTATAAGAGTTGAATATGTGAAAACATTTGGGGTGATATGTGCTCCTTTAAGATTTATATCCTGGAACATCTCCAAAGCTTTGTCAATGTTTTTAGACTTACAGTATCCATTGATTAAACTGGTGAAAGTCACAACATTGGGCAGAACACCATTTTTCACCATAATATCCAGGACCTTTTCCGCCTCCTCCATCACTCCACGCAAACAGTACCCATCCAACAAAGCGCCGTAAGTAATAATATTAGCCTGCAGAGCTCTCTCACTCATGAGTTCAAAAATAGCCCTTGCTTTATCCACATTCCCTTGTTTACAGTGCATGTGAACTAAGGTGCTGTAGGTTTCCAAGCTTGGAGCAATGTTGTTATCCAACATTTCATTCGACAAGTATGCAGCATCATCCCGACGCCCTGAACTACAGAGTCCTCGAATTAAGGTATTATAAGTTACGACATCGGGCAAAATGCTCTTGGCTTTCATCTCCTTGAAGAGGCTAAGGGCTTGAGGTAACAATCGGTCTATACAAAAACTATCAATAATGGTGCTATAAATGACGGTACGAGGCTTACAAGGGCCTCTAGACTCCATATTTCGAAGCAAGCGAAGAGCACCAGCATTGTCACCAGAGCGAGATAGACCTTTGAACATGCTACCATAAGTAACAAGGGTGGGTTGTATCCCAAGCTTGACGATTTTATCCAATAATTTAACCGTTTTCTGCAACTTACCAGAATTTATAAGTCCATTGAGCATTGTAGTGATGATGACAATATCAGGTTGACGGCCGAGCTTAAAATGCTTACCCAGGAGAGAGAATGCGAAATTCACAAGACCCAAACCGCAGTAGCACTTGGCAAGAATACCAATGGAATGAAAATTGGGACGGAAACCCGATAATTCAAGCTGATAATAGAGAGAAACAACAGTGGAGAAAGGGGGATGGGGTTTAATCTTAGACATGGCATTAAACAGCTGATTAAAGTTATTAATACGAGGCCGAGGCCAAACCGAGTTCAATTGATAAAATATCGAAAGGGGAATATCAATTCTAGTAAACCCTAATCGGCATTGTTCTCTAACAGATTCCAGAAACAATTGGCGATTCTCAATAGTACCGTTACAACGAGAATAATTAAGGCGAACAAATTGGGAGTTAAATCGAAATTGAAATAGAGAATTAGATTGAAAGGAGTTCAGTCGAAAACGGTTACCGTGATTAAACGATACCAGCTATGATTCTCACCATCAGAGTATGAGGTGAACAGTGAACACTGAAAATGGAGGACTACTGTATTAGTGAAGGAAGTTACGGTAATTTTAGGCTTTTAGCTCATGAAGTAGTTAACACTTGCACATCGCCATTGTTGGAACTTGGAAAGCACAGGTGTTCCAAGTTGGAGTTGGCGACTTCGGTCCAAACTTTTGGAATGGATTCGAATTAATCCCCTATCTACTAAAAGAATAGGTCAATTCACAAATTTTTCTTCCAAAAACCATCTTTTTAAATAAAGAAGCTATTGATAATTTTAGTGTATTAACTAAATAAGAAAAATTAATATTATTATCTTTTCATTAAAATTAATTATCTTTCCATCAAATTATATAATTTTCACTAAACTCTAACAATAATCTTTTAATTAAAATATAAATAATAAATATAAACTATAAACTGCTAAATTTTTTATTGATGTTATCAACAAAAACTAATAATCCTTTTTATTATTATAATGACAAAAAAAATTAAGAGAATTTTTAAATTGGAATCATTAGCTTTGTGATATTATTTTTTTTTTTTTTAAATATACATTTTAGCACAGTTCAACTCTCTTGGATTAACTTTTAGTGTTAATGTTTTTTTTTTCTCAAAACAAAATACAATAACGAGAAAAATGATCAATTAATGAGATAATACTATTATTTAAATATCTTATTAAAAATAAAGAATTATATATACCGTGCATTTATTGCACGGGTTCTAAACTAGTTCACTTCGATTAATTAGGGTTGGTATACATAAAATTCAAATAAAAAACTTTGTATGGTCTCGGTGGTATATGAATCGAGTTAAAAAATAAAAAATAAAGAAAGTGTAAACATCATGCTAAACGAAATTGATAAAAGTTTGATTTATGAATCAATTGCAATTAGAGGTGGACAATCAGGTGGTTATGTGCTGGATTTGGGACATTTTAGGGTTGGGTCGAACTAGGTGTCATGTCCTTAAACTTGCCCGCGTTGAGGGTTGGATGCGCCATCTCATATTCTTCTTGCGTGGCCCTATGACTAGTCTAATCAGAGCATTTGTTTTAGATTGCCTGCATTGGGTCATAAGCAAGCCATCCGAGGTTGGGTAATATGGGATCCGAGTACACGGGGTGGGGAGAAAGTCTGGGTCGGCCCGTATGAGCGTTCATCTTGAGTTGCAATCAAAATTTTCGACTCATATATTTTTTTTTATTTTTTTTTGGTTCAAATGAGCGCACTATGTCACGGGTGAGAATCGAACCCCCAACTTCATGGTCGGAGTAAGAGAGCTCTTACCACTTGAGCTAGCTCTTGTTCTCATTTTCGACTCATATATTAGTGAAGTATAGAAGGTTGTTGTCTACAAAGAGTAAACACAAGGCACACCGGACACCCACATAAGTGGACTTGTGATTTCCGCGGTAAAAAAATAAAATAAAATTAACCCAGCCTTAAGAAACATCTAATTATGATACTTTTGATTACTTTAAAAATATGAGCATATCCCGTCTTAAATGTAAAACAGGTCAAATATACTAATTGAAACGAAGTAGAATATTTTGAGATTAGCAAAAAAACTAGTCGCATCTATCAAATACGTTATATTAACTGTTAATTTTAAAACCAATATATTCATCTTAGAGAAACTAACTGAAAATCTCGACAACTTTAAAATCCTCTAATAAAATTTGAAAAACCCAAATTTTTTATATTTTTTTATCGTGACAAAAAAAAACCGCAGCCACTAATTTGCGCAGTCCTTCGATTTATGTTCGATTGTTCATAACCGCTGTCAGTTCTCAAGACCGCCGCTTCCTCTTCTTCTTCCTTCGTTTGTTCCTCCGCTCAAACAGTATTATCAATTTAGGGTTTAGGGTTTATCATCTGAGCAACAATGGGAAAAGCTAAAAAATCCCCCAAATTCGCAGTCATGAAGAAACTCGTCACTTCTAAAGCAATCAAAAAGTACAATCTCTTCACCTTCTTCTCACTCTCTTTCCTCCTCACCGATTTTAATTCATCAATTACCCCAATTTGATTTGTTTTTGCAATTTCAGTTTCAAAGAAGAGGTATTAAACCCTAATAAGAAGAAGGAGCCGGAAAATTCCTCTAAAAATGTGTAAGTCTTCGAATTTCTTATTTTTTTGGGCTAATTTATGAAGATGGTATTCATCAAAATTTTATCTTTATGATTAATTTTCCTTGGGATTGTTGATTTTTAGGCCGTATGTTTCGTCAGCTTTGTTTTTCAAGTATAATACTGCTTTGGGACCTCCGTATCGTGTTTTGGTGGATACCAATTTCATCAATTTCTCGATTCAGAACAAAGTAAGTCCCTTTTGTTGATTAATGCTTGTTCAATTTCATTTATTGATTAGTAGCATTGTTTTCTCTTTCTTTGTCAATCATTTGTTTACCTATTTTATTTTGGGTGTCTTTGTCAAGGGTTAATTTGATTATCAACTTGCATGTTGATTAACTTATGGTACAATTATAGCTACAATGATTGCCTCCAATGGAAGGAGTAATTTCTTGGGTATATAGATTCTTAAATCCAGTTAAGAAAGGATGTTTAAATTTGTGTTTTGTACCTCAATTTGTGTTTGTTTTTAACTTGACTGAATGTCTACATTTGTTTAATTTTTGTACAGTTGGATTTGGAGAAAGGGATGATGGACTGCTTATACGCAAAATGTGAGTACTTTGTGATGTTGGGAAAATGAGACCCCATGGCTTTACTGATATCTCGTCCCTCTGAGTCACTCTGACTGGTCTGCAGAATGGAAGCTAATGTTTGAGTTATGCGTCTTCTTGTTATTTTGTAGGTACACCTTGTATTACGGATTGTGTGATGGCTGAACTTGAGAAGTTGGGACAGAAGTATCGTGTAGCCTTAAGGTATGATTTTCGACGAGTCATCTTATCAAAGCAAGTGAGTCTATGACTCTAGTTTTATGGAATATAATTGTTGGTTTTATTCCCCTGTCCCATCATAAATACAATTCAATTAACGTGAATTTCAGGTAAATAACTAGTAGTTTCCCTTACGTCGTAGTTTCAGAAGACAGTTGGGAAGGGGAGGGTTAGTTCTGGTAATATACTAATCAATTAGTCTCCTGAAAGACTGTCTCATGTTTATAAGGAAAATATTTTAAGACCAATCCATTTAGCTATAAATTTGGGTATACAAATATGGTTTATGTAACTATTTTCGTGTCTCTGCGCTGACAGGGTCTTAGTTCATGGCCTGGTCTGTCCCTTGTTCTGCACATTGTTTGGATCATCTTATAATACACTTGCCTAATACTTTCATGTCACCTTTGGGAGTTTGGATGTCTGTGAGGAAATTATTGACTTTATTCCTCTAATTTGTAGGATTGCAAAGGATCCTCGATTTGAAAGACTTCCTTGTACTCATAAAGGAACATATGCTGATGACTGCCTTGTTGACAGGGTTACACAGGTAAACCCTCTGTATATTGCTTAGCTACTAGTATTTTTATTAGTATGCGGAAACATTAGCCTCGGTATTAATTGAATATATTTCAACAATACTTGTTTCTTATTAGGCTGCCCACTAGATACGAAATCGTTAATTTATTTTTACTTGTGATCTGGGAAGAACCGAAGAATGCCCTTGTTATTTCAATCTTCTTATACTGCAGAACACTAGAGCATGTATACACATGCCGCAATTTCACACCACCAAATTCTCCAGGGGTTGTTTTGCTATCAATTTGTTTCTAAGATAGTGAATTTATAAGAGTCCTTGTTAGAAAAAACTTATGTAAACTCGAGTATGCAAATATGTAATGTAAATATACTCATCCTGATGTAATTTTGGTCATTACCCTTTTAAAGGTTTTCTAACATGCTGTATCCACTACACTCCACACCTATCCTACCATTGGTATTGCTCTCAAGTTTTGATTTATTCTGTTGTATACTTGTATCCCAAAACTGACACAATAATAGATTTTGACTCCATCAAAAATAGATGGTCATAATTCTCTCCCTTTAATTCTTACGTAAATAGTCAATTACTAGAATATATTCCGAGTTCTTCCAGTTTTCTTACTCTATGATTTACTTTGATGCAAACAGCATAAATGTTACCTTGTTGCTACATGCGATCGTGATCTAAAACGCAGGATTAGAAAGGTATGTCATTGCTCCATGCTCCTAATTTTTAGTAGAAACGTCCTATTTTGATCCTCTACTGAACTGAGTCATGATACCATCTATGCATCCTTCCAACTGCAGATCCCTGGTGTGCCTATAATGTACATCACATCTCATAAATACTCGATTGAGCGATTGCCTGAAGCTACTATAGGGGGAGGTATGATATATAATTCATATTTGTGTTTTATAGGCCGATCAACTCTCAACGATTTCTTCATGGATCTAATATGCTTTTTTGCTTTATGCAGCCCCGAGATATTAATGTTCAGTCATCTTTTATTACAAATTTAGTAGTATGGTTTTGGTTGGAAACAAGATGACGGTTTTGCTAGAGGACTTGAGGATATGGAATATTATCCAGTGCATTAAACAAGCTTGGTATCGTTTAAAGTGCCTATCTATCTTAACAGATAGCCAGATATACTCCTTATTAGATAGGTGTACTATGAGTTCTGGTTGATGTGTTTGACTTGCAGCTTTTGCATCTAAAGATATACTCCTTATTAGAACAGTGTTCCTGTTTTAAAGACTGAGGGGTTGTTTACACATGTATGTTCAGTTCATAACTTTGAATGGTAATGTGAGATAGTGAGGGTGCATTTGTGTTTCGATGATCTGGAATTGTAATCTGCAATTTGATATGGTAGCTACCTATTAAGCGGGTTTCATTTTATAAATCGATGATTTTACATTAACATGTGTATTTAACAGAGGAAATTGTCAACTTTTAGAGGGCTCTTTGGGAGAAGAGGTCTGTGTCTAACAATGGCAATTTTTACCTTAATGAGCATTTTATTAGTGTTCTGAAGTATCACGTCGTAATGGCTTTATTTTATCCTACGGAGTACTTCTTAGTTAGGACAACTTCTTGACTTTTCAGCGAAACTAGCTGCTATATGCTTACTCAGGAATGGATATTGTGCAATGAAGAATAGAGTTGCATGCAAAAAGGGTACTGCAGCATTGACTGGTGTTCATGAATTCAGATTTTCATCAATCATTTTTCGGTTCTCCGCAGACCAAGTCCTGTTGCACAATATACCTTTTTGCTTCTAAAGATTGGAAGAATACAGGGAACCTGAACCAGACTGTAAGGTGTACATATATTCAATTAATCAACAATGGCATCCTATGTGCACTGTTTCTTCCTCTCCTACTCCATTTACATACAAAACCACCTTACAATCTTGTGCATCATAGGTGAAAAATGAAAACCCATCTAAAATCAAATTAAAAATAACAATAAATAGAAGAAAAAATTGATACAAAAAGAATAATTACTATAACCTACCGGGCAACAATGCTATCTTCTAACCACGGCACTGGTAGTATTTAACATTTCCTCAGGCGGGGGTTTCACATACTTGCCCAAGGGTTTATGGTTATGGGAGTTTCGCCTTCTTATCCTTGCAAGTTTTTCTCTACTATTTTTCTTTTTCTCGGCATCTTCCTTTTTCTTTTGATCTCTCTCCTTTTCCAAGACACCTTGCCAGAAGATCTCTCCTGTTGAAGGCCACAACCATCGCCTTGTCTTTCGTTCTGAGTCTGCTTCTTCAGCCAAGTCCTCATCGATGCTCTTAAGAGTGCGGTAGTTAAACCATTTTATCCACATTTGGCCTCTCCTATTAGGAAGGGTGTGTTGTTCTTGCATGACACCAGTTTCGGGATTGATATAAACAATGTGCCTGGCGCTGTGATAGGCCCATACATTTATCAGTAGCTCTAGCACCCGAGTGTAACAATGCTTATCCTGCAACAAGTGTTTCGGTTGCCTTTTGAGTTCCAATTAATTTATAAATGTGGAATCATGAACATGGTAATCAAATTTCAGAGAATCACAGCTATTGAGTAAACAAAACTAGGTCTGCCAGATATGAACACAAAACTACGAGTCTACGACTGATCTACATAACACTACATTGTTCAGATACGGCTACAAGTGTCTAACATGGGAGAGCTTTGCAGCATACGTCACGGCTATTTTGTGAACGTGTTCCAGAAAAAAAAACTGAAGTGTCTTACGTGTTGTGTGGGAAGGAGTCTCTAGCTGAAACGACACACGTCCAAAGTGAAGGGGGGTGTAGTACAGATCAGATATACCATCAAACGATTTATGGAGTAGTGGAAAAAAAATTGCCGGAGTTTGCATGTTGTGTGACTAAGGTTGTAGATGGCAGGAGACTTTCATACTCCGTTTGCAAATTGCAACGCTACCAATAAGAATCCGTATAGAGAGATGGAAATAAATTCGAGGTGGCCTTGGACTTGAAAAAGTAGAAGTGGCAAGTTGAACCAGCTCAAGTGACTCGACCTGAACTTAAAATGTGCCTAGAATGACCTCGACCCGTAACAACTGACGAAAAAATGACTAACCCAAAATGATTCGATAAAAGAGCACCCAAAAGACCCCATCCTAACTATAATGACCCCTTTGCTAGGTCTATTATAATGGGAATTATACTTTAGAACTACGCTCTAACTATTAAGGGTAAGTGGGTAAATATAAATATCTAGGCCAATGATGCCAGTCACCTTGTAATCGAAGGAAAGATTTTTAGACGGAAGGGGCTTACTTTGGACAAGCTCAGATAACAGTGCCCCGTTGAATGGTGTTGGTCATACATTTGGTTATCCAATGCATCAACGAACATTCTGAAACAAAAGAACTGATCAAGTTCTAATATTCAGAGCAAACCAAGCTAAGCAAGATGCATATCAAGGTGTCAAAGCATCCCAATACTATGGTATGTCAAATACCTTGAGAACATGACAAATTCCAGGAATGACTTGGTTGGCAGAGCCCAGCTATGCATTACTGACCACGTATCACCATCCAAAGGCATGGGCGGAAGAAAATCCCCATCATGCTTGATGCTATACATCCTCTTAAAAGCATCCGAAAATGCCGATCTTCAATATCACATCATGTTTGTCAGCAAAAAAAAAACGAAAGCTCATAAGCTAAACAATAATAGTTATAATTTGTTCTGTTTAATCATACCTGCAATTACCAGCATTTACAGCATCACAAAATGACCAAAAATCTAGCTTTAGTGGATTCCGAGGATCATTATCCATCCGAACCCAAAAGTAGAAACTGTCCCCATGTTTTCGCGTTTCAATAGCTTCCAGTAATGCGGTCTCCGCTCTCCTGGAAAGAGTTCCCTGTCGAGACCAATGACCATATTAAAGTCAGCAAATAGTTTCTGTGGTATCAGTCCGCAGAATTTGTAAGTATAAAAAGCAATAACTTTCTGAACTTTCAACTAATCAACAAATGCAAAAACATACAGCAATTGATAATAACCCTGCCATCAGACAAGTAACAGCATACACAAGCTGGTATAAATTAACTCCTCCAAGAAACAATAAGCATTTTTAAATTTTAAATACAGGATATCGTCAACATTTCAGAGTACTTCTAACTGCAACCTATACATAAAATTACCCGACCTGGACCCATATCCGAACCAAATGATCCCATTTGATGGGTCTATCAATAAGAAGAGGCAATAGGAGAAGAGTACCTTTCGCGCAGTTGCTCTCCATGACTGGAAGCCAATCCAGGCATTTTTATGTATCCTATCAATGCGATTAGCTATAGCGAAAAAGGCTCCGAACTCTCCAAGTACTTCTCTGTAGTAGGAATTGGAAATAAGAGGAAGGCGAGAGGATGCATCAATGTCGTCCACTCCTCTTCTGCGCCCTCTTGTAGTCTACAATTATTACCAAAGATTTATAAGTAAATAAAAAGAGAGGAACTGGAAAAATAGTCTGACATTATACTTCACTAACTAGCTAAAAGTCCTATGTAACTCACAAGGACTAATAGCATCTATCCAAATCCGGGAGAAGGGACAGTACGGATCGAGTTTGAAATTTGGATTACTAATTGGATTGGTTTTGGATCGTTTTCATCCAAGGCCGACTCATTTGCCTAATTCTGAATTTTCCTCCATCACATATCCTAACTGAAGATTTCAAGAACACAAGGACGTAATACAACCGCAACAACATTGCCCAGTGTCTAGAGGGCTCCCCAAATGGTGGGGCAAGGGGTCTCAATGTATGCGGCCTTATCCTTGTGTCAGCAACACAAAGAGACGGTCTCCACATGGCCCAAAGTGAAAAGAGCATTGAGAATTGCATCAAATGACTTCTAGTAAGCGATAAAAAGAAGTGCGACTAGTTTAGCGAGTCATTTTTGGCTCCATTGGATTTGGAAAGGAACAAGATGCGCAATATTATAGAAAGAATGAGCCACTTACAAGGCCGACTCCACGATAGAGTGATTTATGATGCAAAAAGGGCCAGGATCCTTCACCAAAATACGGTTCATATACGCACAAAGGCTGACCTGTCCTTTCAAGCTCCCCGTCATCTCTTCCATGTAAATCATTTTTTGACCGATCTGCTCTCTTGGAACTTTTATATACACTCTCCCATGTTCCGCGAGGTTGGTCTGATCTATCCTTCAGCTGCATTATTACCAGAATGTCTTAGAGAAAAAAAAAGGGTAACTTGGCTTGTAAACACAAAAGCTTATATGGGACATTCTTAAATGTGAGGCCAACACATTTACTAAAAACTCTTACCTCTTGATCTTCTCTTCTCTTAGTTTCACTAGCAATATCAGCTTGTTTCTGTTCTTCCCAAATGCTGTATACAAAATCATCATCCTTTGCAGATGTAGAAACCGAAGGTTCTGAATTATTCCATTTCACTTGCATCTTGTCTAAGAAAATGTTACTGCTCAAATCTCGATTCTTATAACTTGATGTACGAACAATATTTGAGACGTTCCACTGCCATGCATTTTTATATATGGAAGAGATTTCAGCAACAGGCTTCGGGGCGGCTACTTCTGACGGTAACTTCAGCATATTTTCCAGCACAAAGGCATAACCTTCGACAGCTTCTCCAACCATGAAGTTTTTAGATGTTTGTTTCGCTATTGAAGCAACATTGTGAGCGAGAGGTGATAACTTCCCTCTTGAAACTACTTCTGATATGATAGCACTCAACACCTTCATATTCTCCTTCGGGAAAAGAAAGCCATTCACCCTTTCATCAACCTAAACGTTATTGCAAATGAGGTCAGAGATTTTGCCTAGAAAGTACTTCAGATTTCAGAATGCCGCCCTTTCACAAAAAGACCAACATTTTTCCATACTTTCATGTTTTAACTTAGGCCATCATTTTTTCCACTAAAATTAATATTATATCCAAAGTAAGTTTTACATACATAAGTAATGCTATATACTGTGTTTCATAATCTAGAGCTTATGTAGAATTAATAAAAGGTCAAACTTCAAAGCTGACGTACAAAAAAGAGAAAAACGGCTACTATTTAAAATAGGACTAACAAAAGGCATTTTCATTTAACAGCTTGAAGACATGTTACATACATATTTCCGGATCATGGAAAGACCAGGTGCTATTATGAGCTTCTCATAGGACATGGCTTTTATCAAAATATCAGGAAATGATTGCTCTTCTAGGAATGACCCATAGATGACAAGGTTAGCTTTCCTTAGTACATAATCTGCATTTGCATAGCGGTCAGCGTGCTTTACGACGCCCTTTGGATAGTCCAAACTTGCAGAAATAGCCTAAAGATGAACATTAAACATAATAAAATTACAAAACCAAAACAGAAAGTCAAAACTCACAATATGACAAACAACAAGGTCGGAATGGCTTACCTCCATAGCCTTGGAGTAGTTGCCAGTTGAGTCTCCAGTCAAAACAACAATTTTGAGACCAGAGCTCGAATTAACGTCAGAAGAAATTTCTGCAAGAAGTGGTTTTAAAGCCTTCAAGACAAGCGCATGCTCGAGCCATAAACCTTTGTACATGAATTGACTGCCCACAACAGCGACAACAAAATCATCATCAACCAGACCCATCTTAGTTTGAAGCTGCTCCTTATTGAAGGCTGTTAAGCTATTAGCCTCCAATGCTTCTGTTGGAGTTCCGGGAATAACAAAGTAGTTTCCCGTGTCGAATGCTGAATACATCATCTAGTGAAATAAATATGAGACTGTTAGTCGTTAGACACCGTAAATAGGCTCACAAATCATTTAACCCCAAAAGTTTCTGAATGAAACTGTAGCCAATACTATGATCGAGACAGAAAGGTTTAACTAGAATACGAGAAAGCATATAAAAATCTCGACTCCAGACCACCATAGAAAATCGATAAAGATAACAAAAAGTTATCCTTCAGTAAAAATCTCAACATTCTCGCACGTCAGACTCACGTCATCCTTTTAGCAGTTGTAGAACAAGAATTCTAATATCATAAGCTCACAGCTTATAGTCCTATAACGGGGAAATACCATACCAATATTTTTTTATACTCAGTAATTTTTTAGAGGGAATGGAAATACTAATATATTTACAAGATAATGAGTACCTACTACTTAATATGGCAAATATGCAAAAGGAAAGTGTTGTCCATACCGAGAGTGCGTGATTTGGAAATACAACTACAGAAGCACGGCTAAAGCTCCTTTTCCAATCGTTAACCATTTCAATTGTCCAGTTCAAGGTGTATTGACGCAAACGAGTTGCAAGATTCCTCTCGTGAATGGTCCATATAAGTGGTATTGACCTGAAGGGTTCCTGCATGAAACTGTAGCAAGTATGATCATTCATTGAAATACATGTGAGCCCAAATAAGGATTATAAGGCCATAGAGGGTAATATTTTGTTAGTGATACGGAGTACATATTTTATCAATATCATGAGCATTTTCTGCTATTGTATTAAAAATATTGCAGAAAGTTTTGGAGTCATTTATCATGATCGTACTTCAAATACATTCTCTCTCTATCTATAATAATCAAGTCAAACGGTGTGACCGTGATTCTTGTCTAGAATGGTACCAAAGACCCACCATTCCTGGACCTCTCTGTCTAAATCATCTTTGAGTAAAGCTGGCTTCGCAATGAAAATATAAACATATAGAAATATCACACACTTGCATGTATTACTACGGCTGATCAAAATACGCTTTAGAATGTAAAAATAAGATCGGAGTTTCATTGTGCTAACTTGCACAGAAAGAACAAAAAATGCATTAATCAGTAACAAAAGCATGACGTGACATTCGGTACCTTAATCAAAATTCAGATGTTATGATCAGACTTAATCAGACAGGTTCTTAAGGAATCCACAGAAAAATCAAAGAAGAAATTTGTAACTCAGAAATTGTCATACCACGAAAGAACGGTCTTCCCCTCTAGTGAGTTAAGAAGTACACCATCATAGCTGCAAACCATAAAAATACTAGTCAGTATACATATACATGAAGTTATCCCCTTGTTTGACAAACAAGTAAATAAGCTCATTAAAAAGTTAATCTGATAGTAGAGAATGCCAATGCATTAACTGTGTATAGGTTAATGCCTAGTTCATAGTTTTGGGTAGGAGCAAACGGGCAAAACGAAAATTGAATATAAAGTGGGCTAGTCTCATTGAACCGGCATCTTATGTAATCTAAGGGGAACACAATCAGCAATTACGATTATATCATCTGGTCATCGCATATTTAATAAAGCAGAGAAGAGACCAGACTTAGACCTCTTATCTTCTAATAGAGCTTTCCTAACAACACGCTTACACGCTACTTAACTTTATCATACTACCATGTTACAAAAAGGTAAATATATTTCATTAAAGTGTTATGTTAAGGCGCATAAGAGGTGCTGTATATCTCCTCTCTAAATATTGCGATACGGCCAAAAGGAGGCATTTTCACACAGGAGACTTGAATTCATAATACAATATGATATGAAGAAATAACACTCACTTCAGCCAATCTATAATAATCCGAGTCTGAGTGTGGTCCTTGGCTTCAATTATGGTAACTGGAATTCCCATTTGTTTCCATACAGCACGTGCAGGACCATCTTCATTCGAGAAAACCTAGAATCATTCAACGGACCCAGCATGCAATCACAGTTATCACACAGAGAGACAGTCAAATCAATAGAGGTACCGTCACAAATAGTCAAGTAGTTAACTACTTTATGACCATAGATATTTTGACTCATAATGTTCCTTCTCATTATACTTTTGCAGTCTTGCTTACAAAAATTTTCCCAAGTGTTCTGTACCTAATCTATTGAACAAAGGATGTCTCACTATGCCTCTTAAAATTATGAACATTTCTGCTTTTACACTGCTGCTATAGCTTTTTTTTTTTACTTCGACGCTACTTTAGTTCACAGCATGTTATTAAATTACAGTATCGTTCGCGATAGCATGCTTGATGCGCTCGTGAAACAGGTCCATGGCGCCTTATTTTTTTCCCGTCAAAGCTACGTCGGTGATATATCGGCCAAATTGGGTAAATCTTGTCAATTTTGCAGCTCTCACTTACAGGAAAATAATGGAAAAGCTGAAAATCTTTTACATAACTGCCGATATATACTTTAATACCATGCTGCTTTTAACTTCTTTTTTTTTCCTTTCCGATCATATTGGTTTCCGTAAAATAGGAAACCCTTGGCTCACACAATCAGTATTTGCCTGGAATTGTCTTACAACTTAGCGATTCATAAATTCTTTTCCAACATCAGCATTAATCTAGCAAGTATGCATTGCTATTTTCATCAATTTGCAGAACCTTCCTTAATAGTCTGTCCATATGGCTAGTGTAGAGAGAGAAGAAAAGAAAGGGAATTATCCCTCTTTTAATGGTCATATCAGGAAAATTTCAAATGCCCATTTTTCCCAACACGACGGCTTCTTTGCTCCCGTTTACCAACAAGTCTGACTATGTCATTCCCCCTCCACCAAACATACATTACCCATGAAAAACGTCAAAGAAGGGTTCACCAAAACGGTGTTTTACTGTTTTGAACTGCTCATGCCGAATAAATGACACAGTTAAACGCTGACATCTAAGACTATCTTTTCTCGGCTCATCCCCCGCCAAACACTCAAATCGTGTTACCATCTTATTTTTCATGGAATATACTCTCCACAAAACTCTTTAAAGACAAACTATTAAACTTTATCCGTCACAATTTTGCTCGTAGCAAACACAAAATGAAGGATGAGGATATTTCTGGTTGATCACCAAGGAGCGAGAACCCCATAGTCATAGTACAAGGGCAACAAGGTTAAGCACTTCCAAGACCAATAAATTAAATCAAGAGCTAGGTATAACCACATTTGAAGACTAGCCAGCTGTAAGTGGATTACCTCAATTGAGTATCCAATCTCATGCAACGCAGATGCCAAAGTCGCCATAAGTATCTGATACTGATCAACAGCTAGATCCGCAAAAACCTTAAACAACATACAAACCACATTGTTACTTCAACATAAACCAACCATCCTTAAAACAAGCAGCACTACTTCACTTGAAGTTCACTCAAAAAGCATGATTCAGTATCATACTAAATACATCACATGGCACAACCACAAGTTACTAATCTTAGCTAATCACCAATAACTTGTTTAAAACGCATTACTTTGTATCGAAAACGTATATAAACCCAATAATTGAACAACCACAGCATTCACAGAAAAACTAAAGAAAATACTCAAAGGTAAAGAAATGATCGGGACAGAGGGAATACAGTAACTAACACTCACCATAGCAAGCTTAGGCTTTCTGTAACCAAATCTAATCCTTCTTTCAGACACAAGGGATTGATTCAACTCCGCGGCTTCTTTCTTGAATTTAACCAAAAGTTTAGTAGGTCCAAACCTCAAATCATCCCCAAAATCCAATTCTTCAATAACTCTATTCAAGTACATACGATCACTTTCAACTAATCCCAAATAATTGCTTGAATTCCCAGGTTGTTCATCAACTGAACCAGGTAAATAAGCTTGGAAAACAACCAAAAGGAGTGAAAACACAACAATGGTGGAAATCCATTGTAAATAACCTAATCTCTTTGGAAGAAACAATCTTGGAATCCTTGATCTATTACTATTTTGCTTTGTAAATGATGCAACTCTTCCAAAATTGTTCAACAGCTGCTGATCTTTCTTGAACACAACTCCATTATCAAGAGAACCCATTTACAACATCAACAAAAACTAACAAGATTGCAGAAAAGCTTGAATCTTTATCAAAATCATGCAAAACCCAGATGAAAAAACCAAAATTTTATCTAAATTACATTGGAAATTTGATTGATTTAATAGTTGAGGCATACTAATAGTTCATAGATTCTTCTGATTATAGCAAAAAAAATAGCTAAAAACTTTGATTAATGCAAAGAAAAACCAGCAAGATTGAAGAAAAAGCTTGAATCTTTAACTACATCACACAAAACCCAGATGAAAAAAACAAATTTTTAGCTAAATTGTATTGAAAATATTGAATTTTGATTGATGTAACAGCTGAGTTTATAGCAAAAAAAGCTGAAAACTTTGATTAATGCAGAAAAAACCCAGATTAGAAAATAACTTTTCAAGGTTAATTAACTTCTAAAAGAGTTGAAAAAGATTGAAACTTTTGATTGGTATAGAGTATATGGTAGTGAAGTAATTGTTTCAGTGATTAAAAGATTCGTCCAGTTTACTGTTTATAGCAAAAATTAATGAATTTTTGAGTGATAGGTGTTTGGTTGCTGTTGAGGGGATTTAATTTATTTAATTTAATACAATAAAAACAAGATAAATTGTGTCCAAGGACATGCTTCAGAATTTCAAGGAAGACAGTCAAATATTATTATAACTTAAAATTACGCAATAAGTCTTTCTTAGAACGGAAGACGACGATTAAATATGTTCTCATTTGTATATATTTCGGATATGACAAATATTTTGTTAGTCGATAAACACCCTTCTTTTGTTTGTTTTTTTTTTTTTTTGTGATTGGAGGACTTGCAGCCGCTACTTTTGGTGCGGATTAGGAGAAGCTTCTTATGTAACTATGTAAGTGAGTTAAGTCACCCGAGAGTGACAAGTTCGAAATGTAGATGGCATGGCCTCAGGCCATTAATACTCGATAATATCTTGACTCGTTTTAAGTTTATGAAGAATATTACCGTCTTACGCAAGATTTTGTGAAAACCTGAATATTGGGTTTTATTTTTATTCAATTTTTAGTGGGATTTTATTTGATATGGTTAAGTATATGGATCATTATTAATTAACACAAAAATGGAAAAAATAATATCAAGTGAAAATGATACTGGAATTTAGATGATGAATTGACGAATGAATGAATGATGGTGATTTGATTATTGCCAAAAAAACAGCTAAGCATCTCAGTAATATAGATTTTTAGCTGTTTTAGGACACGGGAGATGAGTGATGAAGTAATGAATCAATAAATTGTTAGTGACGTTTTACCCACAAAAAAATAAAATTTGCAAGTGATGTGGGTGGATTAGGTGCCTTTAAAAATCTATTTGCGTCATTCATAAATCTTACTTTATAAACGGTTTTAAGTCATGTTCGGCTTAATTTTAGTCTCAACTCAGCTTATTTCAGACTTATTTATCTCTACAAATTTCGATTAAGTTCAACTCATTTCACCTCAATTCAGTTCAGTTTACCTTCATTCAACCTAAAAAGGCAGGGCCATAGTATAACACGGAACTATACAAATATGAAATCATAATTGTTTTATCGATATCGAGGTTATTTCGCCAAAACTTGAGGGTGAGTCTAGGCCCTAGGGTCTAGGGTGAGCACCTGTTCAAAATGAAACCGGATCGAATCCAAGAACAAAACAAAATATACTTAAGTGTACCGAAGATCAGACCTAAAAAGTTTGGTCTTGAACCGGACCTGACTCGTATTTTATCGGTGCGGTCTGATCTTGACTGAAGAGGATAATTTTTTATTTTTAATTATATAATAGTTAAAATTTAATATACTTGATAAATTATAGACTCTTTTGTTAAGGGTAAGTTAGATAAACAAATTTTTATTGGATATTAAAATGTAAAATCTAAAACGATAATATTCCTAACATATAAACAAAAACTACTACAAAACTCGTCTTACTTCGTTTTACTTGTAATATACTTTTATGTACTAATTACGCTTCATATATCCATAAAATTAAGTTGAGAAATATTATCTTCCTAAACGCGATGATGTACTACAAATCCATTATTATACCATAGCCATTTTATATAATGGTATGTTTCACTAAATCATTTAATAAAATGGCATGTTTCACTAAACAAGATTAAAAAAAACTTCAATCCATTTTATGTAATGGCATGTTTCAAAACCATTAATGCAATAATGCATGATATCCACAACAAATAAATAAATTACCTACAAGATTCATTATAATAATCTCAAAGTCTTAGATTTAAGATAATGATCCAAATCAAAGGCATGTTCATTTGTTTGATGACCACGTAATGTATTTGTTATGTACAACAACACAAGAAATTTAAGTATCAAAGCGTCTGTAGTCCAACGGTTAGGATAATTGCCTTCCAAGCAATAGACCCGGGTTCGACTCCCGGCAGACGCATTTTTTTTTAGGATTTTTGAAGTTTTCAACATCCTCTCAACACTTCTTTTACAATTTGGATCCTCTCCATTACCTCTCCGAAAACAATCTACCGTCACAACAATTTGGATCCTCTCCATTACCTCTCCGAAAAAATATACCGTCACAACATTAAGTAATGGAGGTGATGTGTAGGAGAAATATTATATTAAAATAAACCTATTAGAAGTAATGGACTATCCATTACTTTTGAGGTAATGAAGAGGATCATTAATCAGTACTATATTTTTACAATTTATTTAAGTCAAATAAATGGATAATCAAGACACTTGCTCCAAAAACTTCTGCAATTAAACCAACTCAAAATTAATGTACCAAAAAAAAAATATAATTCACCTCAAAATTGTTTACATGAGTTTAGTTTTTAGTGATTCATATTTCATACCGAGCAGTTGAGGGCACATAATCAAGCTGATTATGAACTATGAAGCCTCGATCGAAACATCTAGGCAACTATAAGTCATAACTCACAACTGACCAGGAGCCTGAAACTACAAAGACTACCCATACCCGGTTTCAAAATTCTGCTCAGTACCCGGTGCTGTTCACCTCTACCTGCAATTGCAAGTGCTCCTTTAAATGAAACACTGGCTAGACTGCAATGCAATGGCAAAGGCCATAATCACGGAAACGCTTTATCTTTTTCTTAAAGCCTAAGATGTACTATTGTCATGGATAATAACATGCGAGCCCTTTGTTTCACTGATCCATTCCTAAAGTACAATCCTCCGGTTGGGAATGCCGATTGAGGGAGCAAGTATATATCCGCCTGTTGTCGAGTCATTGCAGGAACTCAGTCAGTAAATAGATGTTATCATAGCATAATATTAAATTCCCTTGGCTTGAAAGACATAGTATTAGCTAAAATGTATGTGATGGAGTGGACGGGAATGTTTTCAACCAAAGGTTAGGACTTCGGAGTAAGGATGACAATGGATCGCAGACCTTATTAAAACCTGCTACTGATGAGACAAGTGCGGATGTATGAATGAAACAAATGCACTGATTAATTCGAATACAAGAAAGAGAACGGCAGGGGCTAGCTTATTACTACAATCAAACTATCAAAGGTATGTCTATGGCATGTTTTGTCATCAAATAGTCATGATCCTTGTGTAATAGTCATATGACTTCTATCTAATAGTCATGATCCTTGTGTAACAACACTCTTAATGTTATTTAGACACGGTATAAGTATCCGTGCTTGTCCAAAAATTGGACTCGGCTACTTGATGAAATATTCTCATATTACGGAGAGATAGGTGAATGGATTAATGCAGGCAACTAAATCTTGTGACGGAAAGGAGTGGTGTAGGCTACATACATGCTTTCGGCTTTTGCTAACTGAAAAAAGTGTCGAGTATTGGTGCCTAATTCTGAATGCAAGTATTCAACATGGGTCTGAGGAAGATGAAAAGCTTGAGCACATTAGAGGTTTAGATAAATCTTGTGACTTGGTCTTGAAAAAAGCAGCGTTTAAGAGACCTTGTAAATAATGCAGCAATGTTTTATCACCAACATGGGTCCATAGCTCAGTGGTAGAGCATTTGACTGCAGATCAAGAGGTCACCGGTTCGATCCCGGTTGGGCCCTTTAATACTTAAATTCTTTTTTCATAAAAAAAAACACAACAATGTCTAAACTCTAAACCCATTTATTCATTTGAAATTCATCCACATGGTGAATGAATGATGAATCCATCCCAGGCAATAGTAAACCTAAAAGGCGATGAGCTGACGACTATCATAACATCCCACGTAGTGAACGTACATATACATGGACCCTCTAAGGGTAAGATTATCCGTCAGACTTTGCCACGTCAGCTTTCCACTAACATTATCTGTCAGACTCACCTCAAACTCTACTTTTCTACTTTCCACTTCACTTACTTTTTTTTTCAAAAAAAAAATGTCACATGGTATCCATTAATTGAATACTTTTCACCCATGGTGTGGTCAAGACTCACCTAAAGTCTTTAAGTTGAGTCTTGGATTTCCAAGACTCAACTTAAGACTTTGTCAAGACTTTTGTAGATTATTGATAGTCTTGAGTGAGTCTTGTCTTAAGACT
>VHZZ01000238.1:125549-138156 GCA_009801015.1 Silene noctiflora
CTAATTATTATAAATTAGTAATTAAATGAGTTATTTAATCAATAAAGCATGCAAAATCGAGTCGGAATAAAGTATAAATGCGGGGTAAAATGAGACTAAAATACTACTTATCAATACAATATCATCATTCACAATAACGACCCTAAAAAAAACTAAATCTACACACAAAGATTGGCAACTTTATAATTTTCAAACCATAATTGTTATCTTAAATATAACAATTAATCTTTCTTGCGCTAAGAACAAGAATTAAATTAATAGTAGATTACCTAGAAAATAATACAATCTTGAAGTTTTGATTTTTTTTTATTTAGATCTTTTTTATTTAGATCTGGAATCAAAAGAACTAAATTAGAGTTWTAAGTTCTAATGAGTAAGCTAGATAGAGACTAACATCTGGAAATGTGTAAGTTATGGATGTATGATGAATTTAATTAGGGATGATTTGAATATGGATGGAAGATGAATTTTGATGCTTTGAAGAAAGATGAATTGAACATGGATTATATTCTCTGATAAAAAAAATCTTGTTGTTTTATTAAGCATAAGGATAGGTGGTCATTTATTTATTAATAATCTCATTGTTTTGTTCAAGATGATAGTGTACTAGTGTGTTAGGTGGTCATTTATTTATTAATAAAAAAAATTGGTGGGTCATGTAGCATTAAATACGAAGTCATGCCAAATTCTTAACTGACAGGTCATATTTGCACCAAACGAGTTTATTCGACCCGTCTTAATGTTTCAGACGGATCCCTCGGTCTGAAACAAGAATTTGTGTTATTCAAAAACTGTAAATATGGTTCACTAACAATACAAACGAATAGTTTTCTCATTTTTACCAACAAAATTTACAGCTTTTTTAAGGGAGGAATTTTGTTATTTAGACTGGAATTTTAACTTGGTATTTGAAAAGATTGAAACTTTGGTGAGTAAACCTCGGATTATTATGAGAGAGAGGGGATAAAAAGAAGGTTTGTTTTGGTGTGTGAAGAGTTAAGTACGATTAACACCTAAGAGGGGGAGGGTGAATTAGGTGTACCTTTTAAAAATTTTGTCTTATATTGGTTAATTTATAACACAAGTAAGAGATGTGAAACACTTAACTTGAGAAATTTAATGAATGATGACTGTGACATAGAATGCTGGTAAAGTTGAACGAGAATAAATAAAGTAACGGAAAGTAAATATAAATGATCAAACAAACGATGTTTTAAAAATTGGTTCAGCCTCTACTCCGAGGTCTATGTCCAACCGTTATTTTATTGCTTGTGTAGAAATTTACTCAAACATCTAAACCCTTACAATTAAAACAACTCGCCAATCAACCCCGATTGCACTCAAACTTAAAGCTACTCCGCTTTAACAATTTTTGTGTTCTATCTCACAGGTTTACAGAGTTTTGAACCTCAAGAGTTCACTATTGGAGATCACGATTAAGACTTAAATACGAAAATCATGGAACAAACTCATTATGTCACAGTGCAGCGAACTGATACTTGGAAGTTTACGTTTTGAAGACTTTAAGACTAAAAATGTTTGCAAATGTTTGAAAGACAAAGTTTTAAATGCACAAATGATTTGCAAGAGTTTCAATAAATGCTTTTGGAAAGTCTTAAAAAATAAATGATTTTAAAGCTCACTTGGATTTGATCACTTAGAAGGTACACTTTAAAGAAATAAAATTCAATTAACAAATAGTAGATTTGACTCTTTGAGTGATGGTAAGTGTTAGAAGTTTCTTGAGCAAACAAAACTTTAGTCTTTTTCAAAAAACTAAACCCAAAACACTCAACAAGTGTCATTTTACAAAAATGGCAAAAAGCAATTTTCACTTTAAACTTGACGACTTCAAATTGTCATTTTTGGTAAAAGGTAAGATACACATTTCTAGAGACGTTGACTTAAACAATTTGTGATCTTAAATTTCATATTTGATTTCAAAACTTTGTATTTTAAATATTTAATCTTTGAAAGTATGAAATTTGTAAAGATTAAAACATTTGAATTTCGTTTGAAAATTTCTTCATACGTTAGTACCAGAAACCACAGTGCAGAGCACTGTTGCATGGTTTTCCAGCCTACTTAACACTAAGAGAATGTTACATTTACTCATTTGCAACATTCAACTAGGGCTATAAGATTTCTTTGTCTTGTATT
The DNA here is from genome assembly GCA_009801015.1 of Silene noctiflora. Taxonomy (NCBI): domain Eukaryota; kingdom Viridiplantae; phylum Streptophyta; class Magnoliopsida; order Caryophyllales; family Caryophyllaceae; genus Silene; species Silene noctiflora. The sequence continues at coordinate 127,710 of VHZZ01000238.1, forward strand.
CGTCTTAATCATTTTGGGATGCTTGGAAGTCCATTAATTGCTTCAAACACTCATCAATTATAACTAAAAGCAAACAATCAAATGACAATACGAATTTGGCATTATCAATCAAATGTGTTCTAACAGTGTGAAATGAGAAATTCGATGGTCTTTTTCTAATGAAGAAGCCATGGTTAATGATCAAATAAAGTTGGGAAAGTGGTGGCCACTGGGTATTTTGAGTTCATTGCTGAACTTGGTAATTAATTTGCAAGTGAAATGTGATTATTAGAAGATTAGCTTGGCTTATTGAAAACGGACACAATTCGTCATAGGTCGAAGAAGAATAATGTCTCTTTCACAATATCACATGTGGGAGGGCAAGTGAGGTGCTCCACTTAACCCCCATTTAATTTACCACTTGCATATTCTTATTCGTGATATTGTGAGAGGGACACTATCCATTTTCAACTATATTAGATAATGTCCGTCTTCACTTAGAATTTGTGTTAGAAGATTTAGTTAAGTATGATGACTAATGATTTGATTGTTTTGCTTCTAACTTGAAAGAGGATTTGATAGTTCGTATTGTTGGGAAGGTAGGAATGCCGAATGCTAGAGCTAATTAGCTTGACACAACACTAACCGAGTAAACTCGACTAACCGGCTGATCAAGAGCGGTCGGTTTGAGTTCTTTTAGTTCATGTTGGTTTTTATATTTTATTGTTTCCGGTATGAAATGGGTTGCATGGACTCCGATGCTAAATGACCATCTTGACCTGGTGGACATGTTTTCACGATAGGTGACCTTCCAATTGAACCCTAGGTCCGGGAGATATCTGGGGCCAAAGCCTCCGACACCTAATTTAGTCACGTGGGTGTGCATATGAGCATGTAAGTATTTAGATAGATCGAGCAGGGTTAAGGGATGACCTAGTCGACAACGATTATTAGAAAGTTATTGTATATATGTGAGCTCTTAATCAACCCTATTGGCTAGTCGATGGGTGATGGCAGAAGTCCTCGGTCATATGGTAATGTCATGACGTTAGCAATGCCACAAGATCAAAATTTCAATAGAATTCTATAAATGCTCTTTATTTGCTCATTGACAAGGTATTTACACTTCTTTCTCTTTCACTCTTTATAGAGATGGAAGTAGGCACGCGGGCCGTTGGGTTGACATTCCCCAGCACAACCATTTTAACACGACATATTTTAACATGACGTAATTGGTACAGCTTGACACGACACATCCAAAATAAAATGAAATAAGGCTGAAGTGGAGGAATTGCTTGGGCACGCCAAAACATGTCACGACATGCTATGAGCCGTGCCCGAGCCACCATCTACATTTCACCAATATGAAACTCACCTCTCGTGGCAAGGTCGTGCCATATTTGCATGGTGAACATGCACGAGGCAGAGTCCGCCATACATCTATATCTCCTTACAAGTAAAACTAAACTCTTTCTTTAATGTTTTTTTGTTAAATTGACGTTCATTTTAAACTATTTATCACCAATTAGTATATATCCTGCATATGCATGCGCTATATATAAAACTTTTACATTTTAATATATTATTTTAAAATTTTAAATTAATACATTATTAATTTTTCATATTTCACACTTTTTATTTGAATATAAAGAAAAAAATTACGTGGAAATTTATTGAGAGAATTGAATGAAGTCTGTGTATTTTAATAATTTTTTTACCACAAAACTAACGATATCAATTTATAAATTTTCTCAAATAACTTGGATGAATTTTTTCTGTCACGAAATTAACTATGAAAATTTTATTTTTATACGAAGTATGTGTTAAATCATTCTCTAGTATATATACGTTATACGTATATATAACAATAACATTAATAAAAGATTTAGCGTTTAAAAAAAAATATAGTAATTTAAAAATTATATCTTAATGAAAAAAATAATAATTTTTTAAAATAAAGTCTTATTTCTGACCAAATTTATTTTTTGGAAAGTTTTTTGGAAAGTTTTATTTCACTCTAGTTTTTAGGTTTTAGTTTTTAGTTTTTTAAAGCTCATTTATTGCAAATACGTTAAAATTATATCTCAAATTAAACCGAGTCGGGTTATTTTTGTCGGAGACGAAGTCTACATTTTGCCTGCTATTCTGCAAACACTTGGCCACCACCCCAAACGTGATCATCTACAATTCACCGTCTACAGCGCACCATACTGCCGCTGCGTCGTGCCTGGTATCTCTTCTCTCCACTAATTCATCTTATGCTCCCTCCGTCCCAATCATTTGTTTACCTTCGACTCTTTGATTAAAATACCTTCACATCGAATATAAAGGTAAACAAATGATTTAGACGGAAACACTAGCTAGTATCAAATACCATTATTAAGGAGACCAATTGGTAATTCGATTAGTCTTTTTTTGATGAATGTAGTACACAGAATTTATTCTTCAATTGATGGTAATGTCGCATCAGATACCATTATTTGTTCCTAAAGGCAAATTCCATTCTATGATGTCAAACTACTGGATAACAGGGCTAAACGCTGTCGTTTTTCGTTTCCCCCAATTGTTGACTACTTGAGTTTAAAGCTGTAGTTATTCATCACAGGTTGTGATTTTCTTTCCGGTACTGGCACTTCCATATGGTCAAAATCCGTCTTGATCATTTGTTTATCTTTTATATTCTTTATCAGAAGTATTTTAATCGAAGCTAAATAAATGATTAGCATGGAGGGAATAGCTCATTCTTGTTTTACTGAGCGTGCTGTTTATACTTTTTCTCAGTATTTTTAGACATTATGGATATACCGCTGCCGGTAGATAAGTTGAATGTTATTTCAAACAATTTAGATGTCTTCCCAACAAATGCTTCCAAGTAAGTTATCGATGATTGTTGAATCATAATCGTTGATATGTTGTAGAGAATAATATTTTGAACAGTCCGTATAATCACTTATGTTGTTCGATTTGTCTCCTGTTTTACCTAGTGACAAGAGATATGTGGTCTTAGTTTCAACGGGAAGCTTCAATCCGCCCACTTTTATGCACTTGCGAATGTTTGGTAATACCATTTTGTTGCCTTCTACTCTTCTTTCATCCCGGTCAATTGTTTTTTCTATTTTTGTGAAACGAATTTTAAACAAATGATGGTTGGGATAGAGTGAGTGTTATGTTTTCGTCATAGGTCAGATGTTTTCTATGTTTTCTATGGACTGAGAAGACCTGATTATTTACGTCAAGGGTCAAACTTATGTCGAAGTGTCATCTTATCCTGAACTAATGTCACATGAAATTGTCGTCTAGAATTGGCCAGAGATGCACTGAGTTCAGAAGGTTACCATGTTATTGGAGCTTATATGTCACCGGTGAATGATGCATATGTAAAGAAGGTATATGGTCCTTCTTCAGCTTATTCTACGTATGTTCATCAATGGATCGATTGTGATTAGAACCTGATTTGAAAATTTAATTCTTACTGTGGGAATTGTGACTTGTGAAGGAGTTATTTATTTGTTATCACTTACAAATCTTTCATCATAGAATGAGGTCATCTTGTCCAACAAAGAGTGTCGATGTTCTACACGCAAACTGGCTTTGATCAAGCATCATTATTGAGCTAGAAATATAAAGACTGATGGGCACAAATTTTCCTATCAAATTATTTACGATATTAAGATCGGGTATACGCTATGGTTAGTAGCATGTATGCTCATAAAATCATAATAACTGGAAATAATAGGAGTTCCCTAAGATAGCTACATGATTGATGATCCGCAAAATATAAGAGTTCACACTCAACCTTGTTGGAGACTTGGAGCTATTGTACCCGAATGTTTAAGACAATTTGAGTTTCAGGCTGATTGGTATCTGAATTAGTTACAATGTTGGGTGGGTAAATCAAAACGAAAATCATTTCAGCCTATTTAATGGTGGTGTAAGACTGTAAGCAGTGCTTTCGTTTTTGTAGGGCCTTATATCTGCTGAACACCGTGTACAAATGTGTCAACTGGCTTGCAGAAGTTCAGACTTTGTGATGGTAGATCCATGGGAGGTAATCAAACTGTCATTTGCAGTTTTTTTATTGGAATCTTGATCTTTAATTACTCGTAAATTGTGGCTACTTTTTCGTTTACACCAAATTTGGGGGAAAGAAGTAGAGGTGTAGAGTTTTATCTATCGAGATTGTCAATTAATCTTTTGGAGTGTTGATGCCATTACAGGCTAAGCAAAGTACCTACCAACGGACCTTGACTGTTCTATGTAGAGTGAAGAACTTCTTATGTGAGAATGGTCTTGTTCCTGCTGGTAATTTTGATTTTGCTAACCATTTCCGGTTATGATGAATTAAATGATAATGAGTTAAAAGATAGAATATGCACTTGATAAGTTATTGCGACATGAGCCAAAGTTAACTTTTCTCCTTTTATTCCCAGGATCCCTTAAGGTCGTGCTTGTCTGTGGTTCTGATTTATTGGAATCATTTCGTAAAAGTTTTTGGATCCCTGAGCAGGTATATTCCTGCGTCGCTACTAATTAGATATTTTGTGTAAATAATGTTTACTTCTCAGTCACCTTGCTCTAAACTAATGGCATAATATTCTGTATTCTGACCTCAATATTTCCCGGTAGACATGGTGGCCTTGCTACCATTGCATATGCTTTACCTAAAAAATTATGTATTTCCAGGTTCAAGCTATAGTCAGAGACTTTGGTGTGGCTTGTATACGAAGGGAGGGGCAAGATGTGGAAAGAATGGTTTCGGATGATCCTATTATGCGTGAAAATAAGGTGATCTGGTTTCTCTAACACTGTTCCGTTCAATGCAATAGTTTAGATGCTTAGGAAGTTAAAATGGACGCTTAGGTAACCTTTGGTTCTTGATTCAATGCAATTTTTAGCTGCCTTTTTTTCATTGTGAGTCATTTAGAAACAATATCAGTGTACTCCGTACTATTAATATGCTTACATATCGTCGCAAACGTGCTTTGAGAGGTTGAGGTTATAATTTTTCTGCAGAATAATATCATGATTGTGGATGAATTCATCCCTAATCAGATCAGCTCAACCCGAATAAGGTAAACTAATCTCCAATTCAAGAATACTTGTTGAAACTCGCAGCCACTCCTCGGTAACTATGTAACATTTATGTTTGCCATATTGGTTTTAGGGACTGTATCTCAAGAGGGTTGTCCGTGAAATATTTAACAGCAGATGAAGTTATAGCATATATCCAAAAACACCATTTGTATACAGTTGAATCAGAAAATTGATCTGGCCAATTCGGTAAAGGCAGCAGAAGTTATAGCATATATTCAAAAACCCGTTCTGTATACACATGAACCAGAACGCTGATTCTGGCCAATTCTATACAAGTCCCGTTTTCATTTCCGACGCACCACTGCCTTACAAGTTTGTGTACCTACATTCCTGGTATTTAGTTTTCAGGTTCCACAAATTTATTTACCAGATCTTTAGTTGTCTTCAGAAAGTTTTGCTCTAAACTTGATCAATTACTGTCGTGAGCAGTATTATAAAAAACAACTGATCCTGCATGCGCTCATTTCTGATCAACAGCTTGTCCAAGGGCCACGCTATTACCTCTGCTTAAACTGTAGAAACTATCTCATTGTTGGTAATTTTGAAGGGGAGTAGATGAATTTTACTCATGATACCATCATTGCCTATGTGCTCTTATGCATCAGCTGCTCTCTGATTGTGAACTGATAAGCGAGATCATGATGTTTTTCGGCAAGAAGCACGATATTACTACAATATCACAAGAACGTGTTTACAACCGTCACAAGCAAGCGAGACTGTAATCTTAATGATATTTTCTTTGAATTTTAGCATCAAAGATTGCATTTTCCGAGTTTCTCCAATAAAATTGAATTTTATTCAACAGTAATCAACACAATTTACAAGATAATCCGCCACAATTTGGGCTTTATTTTTATTGAGCAAGTCTTTAGGCGTAGAAATCGAGTCAACTCCATTTTCATAATTTGCAAGTTCGGTCATGGTCTAAATTATACCAGAGGTACGAGTTTCGTCAAAAATCACCCTATATGGGTTAACTATCTTATACTCCGTACACATTAATATTTTTCTGGTACCCGAATTAATTTGTTGATGAAAGACTTCCACTCGCGTTTCATGGCGACAAAAAGTAATCAAAATATAGACTACAGACATATATCCAATAAAAAAATATACACTAAATGAAATGTTTCAAATACAACATATAAATGCATCATATTGTGAAACCTTCTGCCCGCCAGATCTTCGTCAAAAGTTTTAAACTGCACCACATGGTCAGAATCTATAGTAACCTGTAAAAAGAAGAGATTCAATGTAATATAGAGCTGTTATTTAACTCAAGTCCCGTAAAAATCAAGGGAAAAAGCTGATGACAACACAAAAATTTTCGAGTTTTTTCAGACTCTATACCGAATCAAATTTCAGATACAAGTATAGCTAAACTCGAAATTATTATATAACCAATCAACATAATTTGGAACAAAACCATCAAAACACCGGTAAAATACGGCAAATTATAAAAATATAATGAGATTTAGTGCTGTTATTTAACTCAAATCCCGTAAAAAATCGAGGGAAAAAGCTGATGACAACACAAAATTTATGAGTTTTTTCAGACTCTATACCGAATAGAATTTCGGATATGAGTATAGTTAAACTCAAAATTATTACATACAAGTAATAAAGTTTTTACTTTGAAAAAAACAAGAAAGCCTCAGTTAAATCCATTAAATTCCTATGAATATAGCTTTGCTGAGGGGTTCTCCCTGTAAACAGGGTCTCAACTCCACTATACCTCATTTCTTTGGATTATATCATCATCGACATCCAACATAAAACAAGATATCCATCTTAAACTTAAGACGGATCAAATAGCAAGGATTACAGAAAATCAAAATTAATGGCTTCAGATAGTCGATCGGTTAATATCATTCAAATGTAGTTACTCCAAGGTGGGAATCTCGGATTTGTAACTACACCATCAAGTAAGTGAAATAACTAATCATCATCAACCCTTATTAATTTCAAACAAAAATTATTTCTAAAATTAAATAATTAGCTCAGGAATAATACAGCTTTCTCAATCAAGAATTTTCAGTAGCAGAACTGGCATTTAAAGCTGAGATTAATTCATCATTGCCAAATAATCAAGTGCATAACCAGTCTTAAATAAGAATATCGCCGAGGGTTCAAGGATGAAAAAAAATTAGGGTTTAAAGATCATCGGATGATCCGGCAATTACTCTTCGAAGGTATAAATTGTGTTAGAGAGGACTCAATTCAGAGTATTTCACCTCCCTGCTGGGACCTTCGCTATTAATTTAAATTAGCGTATTCCTAACATGTTCTCTAAGAACACACATTAATAAGCTTAATACGATATCAAGCTTATTAATGTGTACCCTTACGGCACACATTAAAAAAACCGAATTAGTAAAACATTAAAGATTTTTAAATAATTGAAAAAAACTGTAATTTGAAATTAGACCTCAGAGATCTTGGTGGTTAAACCATCATCAAATGGAAATTAATTTCCATCAAGAGTAGCAAATATTTTTTATACATCACTGGCCAGTATAGGTTTTGAAAACATATTTTAATTAAAGATAAACAATTGATTGAGACAGAATATTATTTAACAAAGGGGATGTAATCAGGAAAGGGGTTGAATAATCATAAAAATTCAGTGGGAATCCGAATGATTTCTTTCATCATTTTACATCAGAAATCAAAAAATTTGTTGAAAATTAGATTTGAATTAAAGAATTGTCTCAGCCTTGTCACCGAATATTTCTAAAAATAGAAAGAAAATTCGGAGCTAAAAGGAAGAACAGTATATAGAGGTTAATATATACTGATTTGATTTAATTTAGCCTAAGGATAGATTCCTGTAATCATTAATTTGATTAATCAGAAATTGCAAATTAGGCAAATTAATCAAATTAAAGTAACTAAAAATGTGTGAAAAAAATGAGACGGATCCGAAAGAGAAAACGGAGCCGGCAATCTGTTTTCAAAACGGGTTTGATTTCCGAAAGCAAACTTGAATAATGAGTGCATTGATTTGCACACCCTCCATAGGTCCTTCGTTTTAATTAAAACGTAAAAAATAAGACGGTTTTACAATGTGAGACGGTTTTTAAAGAGAATGAATATAATAAGAGAGATGCTCAGGGAATACGAACCATAAGAGAATAAGATGAATCATGTAATAAATTATCAAGAGTATTATTTCTCTTTTATCTTCACCGCATCTCTCTGGAAATAGAAGGAAAGGGATCTGGCGGCGGAAGTATGAACCCTAGAAATTGGGGATTTGAGGGGGAAAGGGTTTTGGAGGAAGATGGATGATTGAGGATGGTGAATTGGATTTGATTTTATAGTGTAGGGTTGAAGAGGAGTTGTGTAGGTTTATGCGGCTGAACGAGACATACGGGCCTGTTGAATAGGCCCAGGTAGGAATTTGGATGCTAAAAACTCTCCGAGAAAGTTCAACTGATGGAGTAAGTGAATATTGAACCGATTCGAAAACGCAACCCGTGTCATAGGTTACGGTTGGGACTTGGGAGTCTAAAATCTTGCTTAAGACTATCTTAAGAGCATCTACAACCATGCTCAATATTATTCTTCATCCCACCCTCTCTTATCATTTCTTACTCATCCATCTCAGTATTCCTCAACTTTTCAATTTTACACCTCCAAGAATAATTTACATTCTCCATCACTCTTTTTCATCATTTATCTTTCTTACTTTACACATTTTTACATTAAAATTCTATTTTTGTAATTTGTTTGGGTTTTCAACTCGATAATTTTATCGACTTCGGTTTTGTTATAGAAAAAAGGTAAGACGTTTTTTTTTCTTTAAAAAAAATATTTTCCAAGACAATTTCTAAAACATAAAAGACATAACATTTAAAACATTATTTTACAAGGTTACATTAATACAATATTTAAAAAAAACATAAAAATATTACATAGGTAAATAAAATACAAGAAAATATAAAACGATAAAGAAAATACAATAAATTAAAAGATCGTTGAAAAAGAAAATAATATAACATTACTTGAGGTCACCAAATTTTTGCCAAATATTTTCAATTAGATCTGCTCTTAGGACTTGATGTGCCCTTGCATTTCTTATATGATTTCTGTTTTGAATGTACGCAGTTATAAGAGTTGTATATCAAACTTCATACTCGGGATCTTCAACATTAAGATGACCTTCCTCATTCCCATTATTGTCGAACTCAGTAGGGTCGGAGTAGTTAGCATACGTATCTCTTTCATCTTCCACTACCATGTTATGTATTATGACGCAACATTTTAAAATTTTGCGCATAAGTTCCTCGATCCAAGTAAGTGCTGGTTTACGAATGACTGCAAATCTAGCTTGTAGTACGCTGAACGCCCGCTTGACATCTTTGCGAGCCGYTKCTTGACGCTMTGCAAATAATCTATCCTTGGGTGTTTGTGGGAGTGGAATTGATTGTATGAAGGTCGTCCACTGTGGATAGATCTCATCGGTTAGATAATACCCCGTGTTATAATGTTTTCCATTAATCATATAGTTAACACGAGGTGATCCCCCACTCATCATATCATCAAAAATAAGAGAGCGATGAAGTAGAGTCAAGTCATTACAAGACCTTTAAATCCCGAAAAAAGAATGTCATATCCAAACGTCTTATGAGGCAACGGTGTAACATTTCATTTTGGTTGACATTCTCGCTTGAGGAATTGTAACGGTGGAATTAGATAAGACGATTCTATGGTTGATGTTACGTTGTGAGCTGTATTGTTGAGGTAGGCTTGGTTGAGTGAGTTAGTGTCGAGGATCGAAGATGAGAGTGGGGTGGTGTTGGATAGTAGGATGGTAGGTGTGCATGTTTTGGAGGTATGGGTTTGAACTTCGGGGATGAAGTTCGTTTTAAGGAGGGAAGACTGTAATACATCAGATTTGCGACCTTAGGCTACTCGGCCGAGTGGGGGCTACTCGACCGAGTAGCTAGTTGAGTGGTCTACCAGTGTTTTGTTCATTGGGGACTCGAGCGAGTGTGAGAGCACTCGGTCTAGTGAGTTGTACTCGATCGAGTGTCATGCACTCGGTCGAGTGTGTCTTACTCGGTCGAGTGTCACTCGACCGAATGTCCGGTTCGTTAGGGGCTCTTACGTGGTTTGATATAAAATAGAACGTGAGCAGCGTCTTATGTCTTTTCATTTTAAAAACATTCCCAAGAGTCAGTTTTTCACAAACAAAGCAACGTAGATTGCTCTCTTCTATTTTATATCAATCCGGAGGCGTTAGTTCATCTTTTATTAGGGTTTTTCACACCTTTGTGATAAGTGCCCGAATTAGTCTAATTTCCTTACTCTTTTCTTCTTATTTTGGCCCGATTCGCGCGGGTTTGCGTGCCCTTATGTGCATTTTGTC
>VHZZ01000238.1:154465-176842 GCA_009801015.1 Silene noctiflora
ATAATGTTGAAGAGGTTAATTATTTACAAAATAAAATTGATGAAATAGTTACTGGATTCCCGTTATTATTCCACCGCCTAATGATAGTGGTGAATAATGACGTTATTTGGAACTTCTTGCGACAAGATGAACCTCGTCTCACGTCATTAGAGCTAGTGACGGGTCCGCTTTACAGGCGGAAGAATCCACATGTTCTTGATGAAAACATAAGCAGAGGTACACATATGTGTTATAATTAACTCGTTAATAATATACATTTCCGCTTTTGCCTTTGTTAATTTTACACCTTTATGTTCTTATTTAGAAACTGTCATATTGGAGAGGGATGAATTAAGCAATCTGGAGGCCGAGATTGTTGAGTTACTCAAAGGTGTGAAACGATCATCTCTCACATGACTATACATCACCTATGATTTGCCACCGGTGAGATATTCGCAGGCCCGCTTGAGAAGATCGAAATATACAAGATTTATTACAGTTACCTAGAGGAGGAATTATGGAAGCCAACGGATTCTTCATCGGAAGGTTATTCCAATGACTAAGGAATTAATTAGTGGCGTGGTTATGTTAACGGTAGTATTACAAGTCTAATCTATGTCGCTATCATGAGTTGTCAGCTTTATTTATGTGTTACCTTTATTTCAGTCGGCCTTATTTACGTGTAAGCTTTATTTTTTCTTCGGTTTTATTTATGTGTTATCAGTTGTCGGTTATCAACATTTTTATCAATGTTATTCAATTTACCCCACAAATTACGAATCTTAAACATCCACTGAAAAAACGATATCTAATAGAGTAAAGAAAATCAAAGAAGGAAGAAGAAGGAAAAGTATGTGAATATATATGTCAAATATTACTACCTATTTGTAAAGGAAAAAAAATAGAAATTATGGTGTAATATTTTTTAAAAAAAAATATTTACATTTTAAATATTGCCAAAAATACAAAATAGGTGTAAAATTAATTAGTCGTGCAAGGCTCTGTTTGACAAAACTAATTGAAAAGGTAGCTGAAACCTGAAAAGGTAGCTGAAACCTGAAAAGCTAACTGAAACCTGAAAAGCTAACCGATAAGGCAGCTGAAAATTAGGAACTGATAAGGTAGCTGATTATATAAAAAAATGTTTGGCAAACTAACTGAAAATGTAACTGATTTTGATGAAATTACGTAAAAGGATTTGATAATTATTTAGTAATATAGATTTAAGGGGTAAAAAAGGAAAATCAAACTAAATCAGGTACCTGAAATCTCAAATGCTACTCTAGGTAGCATTTGATTTCAGGTAGCTTATTTGGTTAAATAAGCTACTTGCCAAACGGTTAAAAAAAATAAGGTACCTGAAATTTTGGTCAAATAAGCTACTTTGACCAAATCAGGTACCTGAAATGGCTTGCCAAACAGAGCCCAAGTGTGGGTATATGTAAATGCAATTGCAGTGAGTATTTTTGAGAATAAAAAATTGAAAAAGGCATGGAAAGGACATATCACAAGCAGCGTTTGTTTGTTTCCGCGGTTTCCCGCTGCATGCTTTCATCCTCACTACCATGAGGATATATCCTCACCATTGGACCCCCATTTTTTCTCTTCCTCACTTTTGCGCGTAGTGTAATATGTTTGGTTGTGGATGGTCTAACTTGAGATTTCTCACAACTTTCTTTTATTTTCACTCCTATATTAATCGGGTGTGAGCGTAGTGTCCGTTAAGACGGTCTAATATAAGAGTTGGTGAATAAGTTATTGTAATATGTAAGGCTGGCAAAGTCTTTGCCCATTTAAGTGCACAAATTCTCATTGAAGACGGACACTATCCGTCACAAGCTGAAGACGGATAGTGTCCCTCTCACAATATGCAAGTGGCACTATCTATGGGGTGCTCCATTTTTCCCCACTTGCCCTATTGTGAGAGGTCTTCAGCTATCCGTCACAAGCAAGACGCTTTGATTTAAGTAAACGAGGTGATACGAACTTGACCTTGAATTTTTTTTGGATTTAGTTGAAATTTAGGTCTTTCAATATTAATTCGATAGGAAGGCCATAGTTACAACACATTTTTGTTTATGTCCTTAATAATTTTAGCCTTCGTATTTAACTATTAGCTAGTTGAGTCGATGAGTTAAGTCCGGCTTGCATTCATAAGATGGCATATGGAGCACAAAAATATACCCATATGGGACCCATTTGGTCACCGACTATGGTGGACTGAGTTAAGTCCGGGTATGCACCCCACTTGGTGCAGGTGTTGGGCGATTGGGGAGGCGGACACCCATGCTCTTATCTTGGGCTGAATATGGCGTGGCAAATGGGTATTCGCCAGGTGATCTTCGAGACTGATTCGCTACAATGTTATCTAATGCTACAAGCGAGCAAAACCATTACTTCTTATGTTGGTAATGTCGTCGATGAGATCTTCAAGGTTGCTACTAGTTTCGAGTTTATTTGTTTTTTTTTTTTTTTTTTTTTTTTTAAAAGGAAAGGGAAACCAAAACCCGACTAACATGGAAAGGGAAAGGGAAACCAAAACACCAACTAGGAGGGAGTAGTAATTAGTTTGGATCGAGTAAGATATAAAGCCAAGTACTCCGTAGCTAACAGCATATTCAACCGCGTTATAAACCATGCCAAATTGCCAGATGTGAAGTGTCAACCAAGACGGTATTTTCACCCCTTTAAATCGAACTCTCATCAACTAAAAACAAAACAGGATTCCAAAAAACTAGCAACTCCACGCTGAACGCATCATATACCAGAGCTCAATAACTAAAAGACAGGTGCAAAATCGCGAGACCTGCGCAACAAAATCACTTAGGGGTAAATAGAGTCGGAACTAATCCTCACACATCTATAATAGGCAAGTTAATGTCTCTAATCTGCCTTCTTGGTCTTAGTAGCTCTGGGGATTTTACTGATGTATTTTTCGTTAACCACAGCATAATGCTTCTTGGCCTCAGCCATTGCCTTTACTCCAAAAGCATCAACCTTGTCTTCATGCTTCTCGTAGAGCACAGGCACCGTGTGCAATAATACAAAGTCTATCACAGATCGAAAAACAAACATGTTAGCACCTAGCTGAGACCATAAACCATAGCATTTCAGCAAGACAATGTCGGGTTTATCACAGCTTACTTATATAAATTAGGGTTAGGAAGTCACAGCTCTTGCCAACAATTGACATGAGCCACAATCCTGCAATCACCTGTGATAAAGCATAAGAAACAATTCAGTAAACAACTGCATGAACATCCTTCAAGCTCAGTACCTACTAAACACTTGGTTGCCACTTGCGAGACAGTTTCACACTTTCCGTATGATGTCAATGTGCCTAATTGAAAGTAGGACCAGACAACAGGGATATAGCGAGTCTTACAGCGAGGAACTTCTTCAAGTTTTTACCAATGGCAATATCATGCAACAATGCAAACGCCCGATTTAACTCAAAGCTCAAGGAAGCAGCAACCTGAAGGAATGGCTTCTCTGGTAGACTCAACTCTGGAAAGTTCGGAGGAGACCTGTAATTTAAAGTCAATTAAGAATAAACATTTTCTTATAGTCATCTTAGTCCATCTAGCCAATAGTTTATGTTCCTGAGACCCTAACTCACCTCGGCCAGGCAGCCACATGGACAGGGACTGACAAAAAAAAATATATCCTACATTACGAGAATTGGTTGAAGCTCACTTGTTGATAAAGGTGGTGGCATTAGACCACAAGAAAAATCCGGCAAGGCTGAAAATCAGGACATGGCAAACGAGTGTAAGAAGATGATATTCGAGCAGCTCGAAGAAAACCCAGATTGCAGTAGCTGTTCCCAACACACCAGCTGAAATCTTCTTGTTCCTCCACAGGAACACATCCGCAGCTGCACCAAGATCACTACATTCTTTGATTTATCGGATATACACAATCTTACTTACGCACAATTGAAATGACAGGACACGGAAAAAACATTACATTTGGGAAATTAAACATTCTTAACTGAATTGTCAGCAGCAAACTACACTCTAAGACCGCTGTCTATTTGGGAAATTATAGTCCAAGACGGTCTTACATTTCTAATTCTCAACTGAACTGTCAACAACAAGCTACCCTCTAAGACGGCAGTCTACTGAGGAAATTATACAGCGAGACGGTCTTACATTTTTAATTCTCAACAACAAGCTACACTCTAAGACACAGTCTACTGAGGAAATTAGACTGTAGGACGGTCTTACATTAGGGAAATTAAACGGTCACAATGTGAGACGGTCTTATTCTATAGTCGAAGCAGGATAAATATAAAGTAAAAAAAAAAAAAAAAAAAGTAAAACTAAAGTTGAGCAAATGTTAAATCTATCCAAAAATAATAATACTGAGGAACGAGGAAGAGAACTTAGAGAAGCATACGTTTGCCGCCGCCGAGGACTTGGTGAACAGGTTTCTCCCGGTCAAAGAGGCGAGATATCTTATTTTTCATAGAGGAAGGAGACGACGTGGTTTTGTGCTTGTCAGATTCATCATCTGACGAAGAAGAAGAAGAAGAAGAGGAAGAGTGTTGGTGAAGTTTCTGTTGCTCCTTTGCTTTATCCTTTTGATAATCACTGTTGCTACTGTCGTGGAAATGGAGTTTCTCAGCGATTTTCTCCATGAATGACTCTGGTGCAACATTGTCGTTGTTTTCCGCCATTGATGAAAGCTTGTAGGTGGTGAGAATGTGAAATGGAGTGGAGATGTGATTGGGGTTGAGTAGAAAGTGTTATATGGTGGAGTGAGGGAGGGGAAAAAGGGGAATCTTGAAATGAAAGGGAAAGTAAGGGAGAGAATTAAGGTTGACAGCCTTGGAATCTGACGTCAATCTTGTTGTATGCCCAAGGAAACGTGATTCATTGTTTCAAACCGAATTTCCTTTTTGAAAGTGACAAATCGACCCTTAATGTTTTCTCAATTGTGATGTGTTCAAAAGAGAGGCATAGACCGGTTAATCGGATCGAACTTGGACCGCTTTTAGTCTACAAGAACATGGTAACAGTCTAGCAGCCTGACCCTTCTTAAATCCGGTTCAAATACGAAAAGGAAAAAAACAAATACGATTTAGTTCGCTCTAAAACTGAAAAGAACCGTACCTAAATGTGTTTCAGTCTTATTCAAGCTCTCTCCTAGTCGATTTGATCTCAAGTTTTGGGATATGGGGTTATCCAGTCTCCTCGTTCCTTTGGTCCATTTCGAAAGTATGAAAGTGGATTTAAGTAGGTAAATGTTTAGGACTAATTTGTTTGTGGTAAATATGCTAGTTTGTCCATGTATAACTCATATAATTATATAGTCGTTTATTTACTCAATCTTAACTGTTTACGCCCAAATAAAATGAGGTATTTTGTATAGGAGCGGACACTAGACCTGGTAAACAGGTCATTCGGTTCAGTTTCGGATCGGGTTAAATCGATTCGATTTAAATCGGGTTAACCATAATTTCGATTTCAGTTTGATTTCGATCGGGTTTATTTCGGTCACCAACTTTAATCGGCTTGTACTATTTCAAGCCGTATACAGTTCGGGTTGGGTCTACTTCAGTTCAGTTGAGCTTCGGGTCAAAAAATTTTTGAGTCGTGGTTAAAAAATTAGCTTAAGTATAACTTATACTTTTCAATTTCAATTAACAGTTCATAATATCATTAATAAATAAAAAAATCAATGAAAGAAAACCTTTTTTTTTTTTATATATATTACTTCATGAAAGAAAACCTAAATATGAGTTTATTTATGAGAAAATTGATATTTTTCATTCAGGTCAATCGGTTCAAATATATTCTGATTCGGGTATCTTTCGATTATTATTGAGTTCACTTTAGTTTCGGTTCGACTCGATTGAGTCGGGTTTAAGGTTCCATTTAGTGTTCGTATATCAGGTGTTCAATCGGTTATCAACTCAGATGTTTTAGATCGGTTTTATTTTGCCAGGTCTACTAAAATTTCAGGAGCATTTAGAATAAATTTGTCGTGGCATCAGGCCTGGCCGCCTGAACAATAGTGCGACCCAACCCAGCCTGTTCTAGCTCTTAGCATCCACATCCAAGAGGATGATTTTCTCCTCTTATTTTTTCTCTTTTTTTCTCTAATTTTGACACCTCACTTTTACCAATATTCCAATATGTTCATCCTTTCCTTTTTTTTCTCTTCTTAAAAAATTTTGACATCAAAGAGAATCCTTTTATCCTCCTCTCTCAAGTTTTTTGTTACCAAAAAATAAAAAATAAATAAAATATACGTCACATGGTAGATGGTAGATGACTAGCGTGCACAATGATCAATGTTACATATCCTCTAAAAAATACAGGAAGTATTCCTCCTCCTCCTAAGATGATATGTAACAATGGTTCCACATTAAAGAGGACATCTTCTTAGATAAGAGAGTGCTAAGACCTTCCTCTTCAATGTGGATGCTCTAAGCCATGAAAAGCAACCCTCTCCCTCCATTTGGGTCAGCCCCTCCGGCTTGGTCGTTTGTGCCCGTTTATAAAGTCAAAGTTTGTCTATTTGAGCCTGGCTCAGGGCTCAGGCTAGATTTGAGAGAGCTCGACATGCCTCCTCACGCGGGTTGTTCCTGGTCCCATGAGCAGCATGCCCCCAGCCCCAAGCCCCCAGCCCCCATGCCCAGGTGTATGTGACTTATTTATTGTTAAGGGAAGCACATTTACGACTTCGAATGGTAGATATGTAAGTAGTAGGATGAGACAACTACGATGTTAAAATTTGATTGTGTTGGGTAATTTAGAGTCCTCGATCCTTATAATGTCAATAAACAAACGTTTCAGAAATTTAAATATGGAGATCGATTCATTCAAACCAACTCTGTAAAACTAGATTCCAAACTCTAAAATACTTCAACTCTTCTTCGTAAGTAAAATATAACATGATACGAGTATAATTGTCTTAAATTTATGATTTCACACAATTTAAGTGTAGAGTGGTCTCATATAATGAAAATATAGCCTTGCACAAACAGGGCCTCAACAAAGGCTCGTTCATTCCTTCTTCTCATCAGCAGCGGCACCGCCTCTACCAAAGAGCTCGCCGAGGGTAGGAAGCTTCATCTCACCTTTGGTAGTAAGGGGAATTGTAAGGTTACCAATGACAGGAAGGTCAATAATAAGACCAATAGCAAGTTCATAATCAATGTCCCAGTCCCTCCAAATATCCTTAGCTATGCTCATTAGGATGTCATGTGGCACCAACATCGGCACTTCTAGTACTGTTGTCTCCTTCCCTTTTATTGATCCTGGGTCCGGTATCTTGCCTGATGCTATCTCCCTACAACAATTACACCGGTCAGGTAATTCTCGAGGTAAAAAGAGGTGAGAACACGTAATGTCTCGTGAAAAATAGGTTTATACGGAGTAATAACATACTGTTTTACGACAACAATGAATATGTACAGTCACTTAACACAAGGAGTTGTATTAAGAACATAGGCAGATTTTGGATATAATAGAACAGTTATCGGTTGGACGCCTCTGGCCGATTCTTTGGAATTGTCCCTTGTTGAGACTATGTTAAACAAATGAGCGAGGAACTTCCTAAGAATTGAAAGGAGTATAATTTAAAGATCTGAGGCTCAAATTTGACACCCACCTCCAGTTGGAAAGTATAAGAAGGCAAAATGTTTCGAATATGGAACATTACAAATAACTAATAGAATTGCTATCTACCTTCTCCTCTTATAATCGGTAAAAATAAATTATATTTTGTTATATTCACTTGGTATCCGACCCCACACGATATATATTAATTTAACCGATTATAAGAGAAAAGAGAAGGCGGGAGAGAAGGTTAAAGGAAGAAAATAGATAACAATCCTTAATAACAGTAAGTAAGTCGCATATAGCCTTTAATTTTCGGCCAATCAAATTTACCAAGTGATCGTCTTATTAAAGTTTTTGCGAATGATAGTATTATTAATTTTAAATTCCCCATACATCTATCCATGTCTCAGTTGGAGATAATCGTGTCAGATAGTGCAAATGTGCAAAGAAAGTTGCATCTATTCTATATTATCTTTAGATGGAGAAGTGGGATGGTAGTAAGGCATTCGATGCCAAGACATAACAATGAGACATGGCATATATGCTGTGCTTGTGGCAATTTAAAACATAAAAAAAACGTCTCACTATACCCTTAACCGATAAATCTCTCCCTTATGAGTTTTAACATGGTTTGAACTTTGAACTCAAGACTTCTGCTTAAACTAGAACATCTCCTTATTCAATGATCTAAAAACTCGTGGGAATAGTAGTTGACTTGTTGGTGGCAATAACTTTTTAACACAAGAGAACAAGGATTGTTATCCACCTTCTCTTTTCTACCTTCTCCTCCAATAACCGGTTAAAATATAATATATTAGGCTTTATCCACTTATCATCTGACCCCACTCGATTCGATATATATTAATTTAATCGATTGTAAGAGGGTAAAAGGAGAAGGTGAGATGTTCATATGCACAAGCCTCTAATCTTGAATGTTCCAACGGTGTATTGAAACGTGTCCGTTTTTAGCCAATCACCGCTCTTGTGAAAGATACCCTTTTCCGCTTGTAAGTTGTAACCATTGATATTGAATTTACATTCCTTTATTGTGATAATGATACGCACTAATTCAATGAATTTAGCATCCTGTACTTTAGCCAAGTCACGAAAGTGAAAATGAAAAAGTGCACTTTCGTCTTCCTACATGTTATACAAATTCTCTGCATTATTACCGGTTTCTTTTCAAAAGTTACCAATTAGTACCAATTTTTCAGCAATATGGATTCTCCGAGATAGAATTCACCTATGACACGGTCAATGGAGGATCTTAGTTCTATCGAGAGGGGCCGGGTCCCTGTTAATTTTTCATAATACAATGTAAAATTATTCATTGGCTCCCCTTGACACTTGACTCAATACTTGAGTCTTAAATATAGACTCATGAAATCATTCGTTTAAACATCGGTCCCCCTTATTGTTTACCCCAAGATTTGTCATTGGACACGGTGAATCGGTTATAGAAAATACTTCGTACTACTTTGTACTCCCTTCATATCATTTTAATGGGTTACAAACTTACAGTTCTAGGTTGTTTCAAAATGATCCAAAAGAACATTTTAATACTGCTGCCCATAGACTCGCTTGGCTGCCAAAAAAAAGTATATATATACTCGTAATTTATTTACGAGTATATAACGTCCTTAATTGATTGAAGTATTATCCCATTATTTCACATTGGAAAGGGTTACAAATACAGATCTCACCTAACCCTTCACGGCTATGCTCATCGAGCTCATGATCACCCGAAAATTATTAAAAAAAAAAAACGTAAATAAACTCTAAATTCTAGAATACAATCATATGACCTATTTAATACGAAGTACTTCCGTAACAAATGCACTACTTAAGTTTCATTCATTTGTTTATCATTTTTATTACATGAAACGGAGAGAGTAATATAACGTACCGGGAGTCGCTTTTGAGAGAAAAAGAGATCTCGCAAATAGGAATAGAATGAGAGTAAGGATTCATAACGCCAACATTGGCTTGGTACATAACGCCGGCCCTGCTAAGTTTCTTGAAATCTACATCTCGTATACTTGCTTCGGGTTTCGGCATTTCCGCGATCTTCTCCGCCACGAAGTTCTTCGCTTTGTCTATCAATCCCGACATTTTTTTTTTCTTGGGTGAAATTCTTTTGTGTAATTGAGAAATTCTGAGATTGTGAAATGGTGAGTATGTGAATGTGGAATTCCGAGTAGTTGGGTTTTATAATATTTGGGAATTGACCATATATCATTCATTCATTTGTGATATGGAATATGCTTATGGCCTATGGGCTATGGCAAAATTAAACCCACCGGAATAACCTTACCCGACACGCGAGCTTGGCCCGAACCCCACCCGAATTAACCCGACCTAAATATTTATTGGTTTTTTTTGTGTTGACCAGAAGTATCCACTACCGACAGTGAGAGCAATCTCCTTCGGATACTGAAGGCAATTTAATGGGTTGACCCCTCCCAAGTTTGGTTTTTTCATTCGCAAGAGTTAGGAATCGAACCCCTAACCACTTATTTAAGAGATCTCGGCCCGATCCAAAAATATTTATTGTTGTCAACTTATTTTTATCAAAATAAATAACTTGATAATAATTGTCCCAAAAATTACCCGGCCCGACTCTATCTGACTCAACTCTTACAAAACCGAAACTGACCTGATCCGAATAAACTCGACCGGAATTCAATCCGGTTGACCCGTGTGACAGGTCTAAAATGGTCCAACTAGTTACGACATACCATTATTTAAAAACTTATGTTTATAACGAGTATACATGTGTTTATCGTTAAACGTGATCATTCTTTTTCAAAACTATGCAAGATTTGAAGACCCTTTGTGAATAATAAAAGGTTATATAATGAAACAATGTATAATAGAGGATGATGTGCAGAAGTGGAACAGATTATGTTTAAAGACCATTTTTCAATTTCTATGGAGTTATATCGGATCAAATATAACATATCTAAAATGTCAAATAACTTTATATTAATAAACTAATCCATTGGATCAAAATTATATAAATTGTAATACTCTTACAAAACATAAATCTTTTATTTGTTTTTGTTCAAATTTTACAAAGAAGCAAACGTATGACATTTATGTCACACCAATCACTTGCAAGCGAATTAATAAACACACACACACGAGTCACGAGCACAAATTAATTTCATGATTGGCATACAACACACAATATCTAACTCATGCCCGAAGAAGCCATATACCCAAACCCTTAAAACTCGAATCAAATATATTCAAGCATAGTACTTAGTCGCTCGGTGGCCTGGGGGTGTAAGATTGACGAGGAGGAGGAGGAGGTGGAGTGTAGAATGGTGGTTGCGATGGCACGGGTTGGCCATGATGAACCTGGTATCGTGGTGGAGGTTGAGGTTGAGGTTTGGGTACGGAATGGACGTGAAGTTGAGGTTGAGATTGTTGTTTAGCCTTTTCTTTTTTATCTTGTTCAACGCACCACCATATCAAAATTCCTACTAATACCAATACTATTAAGGGCGGCACAGTAAATAATATTACCGTTGCCATTTTCTATTTTCTTCCCAATTACTGTACTAAAGAAATTATCAGAGATTTAAAAATGTCGTTGGAATTCTAAGAGAAGAGATGAATGCTTGTGAACTTTATACACGAAGATGGACGTTGGAATTTTTCATTATCGTGTAAGTGTGTATTTTAAATTCTACAAAATTGCTTGGTCCTCCAATTCTTTTGATTGATTTATTTCGATAGCATAATGGTCTCCAAATAGTTTGTGAGTTTTTAAGGTATTTAGCTTTGGATTGCATGGATACAAAATTACGAGTAATATTTTACTATTGTACAGTCGGAATTGGTCAAATATTAACGAGTGAATCTCATATAAAATAATTTTATATTAATGTAAAATCGTATGTAAAAATCCTCGACGTCCATTTTATCGAAAAATGGTAGTTGACAAAAGTTATTATAGTGAACTTGTTTAGGTTTTAGGCTCTGTTTGGCAAAACTAACTGAACAGGTAGATGAAACCTGAAAAACTAACTGATAAGGTAGTTGAAAATTAGGAACTGATAAGGTAGCTGATTATATAAAACAATGTTTGGCAAACTAACTRAAAAGGTAACTGATTTTGATGAAATTACGTAAAAGGATWTGATAATTATTTARTAATATAGATTTAAGGGGTAAAAAAGGAAAATCAAACTAAATCAGGTACCTGAAATCTCAAATGCTACTCTAGGTAGCATTTCATTTCAGGTAGCTTATTTGGTTAAATAAGCTACTTGCCAAACGGTTAAAAACAAATAAGGTACCTGAAATTGTGGTCAAATAAGCTACTTTGACCAAATCAGGTATCTGAAATGGCTTGCTAAACAGAGCCTAAATATTGCCTGATTTTACACTAACATCTGTGTAAAATTATTTTATATAACAATTATTGAATATAGCGAGTTACTATTATTTGGAAGGCATTACCTCTGAATCGAAACCAAATCATATTATCCATCTATAAGTCTAATACTAACAGGTCTCCGGGACTCCGTTTTAAGTCTCGACCTCATGTAATATGTAATTATATTGACCCGATGTTTAGACGTACGCCATTAAAGTAGTATATATAGGAGTAGAAAGCATGGTTAGAAAAATGATATGGTGTACTGTTGCCGTACTGGCGATAGTGCTAGATAAAGTTTCGGTTGAAATGGCCCAGGTGCCTTACAATTTTGTAAGAAATTAATTCAATTAGATCGAGTAATATTCAAATACAAGACGAATTCTCTCATGATTGATTCTAAAAAGAACAGATCAGAAACCAGTTGCAGAAAATGATAGGGTACCAATTGCAGAAATAATTAAAATGATAGGGTGAGGTTTATTTCTAAAACAAATACGAGTATTTACGTACTACGTCTAAGATAGTTTTGTAATTTTTTTTTTCTTTCTTTTTTGGTAAAGAAATTAGGTTGATTTCCTCGAGTAGGACTAACATTTGACATATTTTATCCTTTCTAATGGAGAAGGAGACTGAAAGTCAATCGTCATCGAAGATGAAGGGCTAGAATGTCTCAAATTGCCAATAAAGTTATCTAATTCATGAGTAAGGATTCCCTCCATTTCCTCACAAGAAAAAGAAATGGAGATGCATTACCTTTTAATGGTCGGATTTATTCTAGATAGATCTAGTAGTTGTAATATACTCGAAGACATAAAAAGAGTAGAAGCAACAATCCTAAATTCTTCGACTAATTGTTAATCGTGAGACTTAATTCTATTTTCACATCTAATTAGGTTTTCCCCTCTTCTAGAAAATCATTATTAGATATCGTGAATTTGTTTAGAAAACTTCTTATCAAGTGTTTTATAAAAACTCTTTCAAAATTACTAAAAATTGCCCCTAAATTACTCATCTCGCCCCTAAAATTTGTTTTTTATTCCAATTTTGCCCTTCCCTAGAAAACATGTAGTTAAAGTAAACTTTATGTATTTTATTAAAACCGTGTCATAAATTTTAGACTGTCTCGGTTTTTTAAATTGTTATCGTTTCGTTTATAGATAAAATACGTATACCGAGACGATAAGATATCTAGATTGAATTTTTTTTATTGTTGGTTATTCATGTTAAACCTAAAAACTCGGTTTTCCATTATTATTTTGGTACGATATAATCCGTAATAAATCAACTTGTATGTACGATATAATTTTCGTTATGACGTAATTCAGTGTGTATTAGGTAAAGTTACGTATTTAATGTAATCGGCCTAGATCTCTCGTGACAAACACACAAAATAGGCCTGGTAAGTTTCGTGTGAAAATGACGAAACTGACTGGGCTTTTTCATGTAACAAACACGAAATGGGTCTGCTCCTCTCGTGTTAATGTCACGAAAGTACTTGAGCTGTTTCGCGATTAGTGCGCGAGATGGGCCTGAGTCTTTCGCATATGTCACACGAAACTAATATTAAACGAATTAAAAAAAATCCTCCATCTTCTTCGTTCGTGATTTTTGGGTTTTCGATTTTTTTTTCCAGTAAAAAATATACACAACAATACCGGAATTTAACCAAAATCAAATCCTATTTTGGCTCTAATAATCAACATACGAATCTGTTATGATTTTTTTTGTAATAAAAAAATTAAGTGTTGTTGGCAGGGGCGGACCCAGGATTTTAGCAAAAACGTATTCGGTATATATTTTGAATTCCCCCCTAAAACTAGTATGGTATAAAGTTAAAATGGAAAAATATTAGTTTGACTAATTATTTAACCTAATTATTGATACTCCGTATTCTACCAATTCATGGACTATACAACCAGTTGTAAAAGTTGTACGGCGTAGAATCTGAGCTTTGTAATAAAGTATCTGAGTTTTATGTTAAAGAATATGAGCTTTATTAGAAAGTATCTGATCTCATTCATTTACACATTAAAAATATGAACTTTGCAAAATTTATTTCTAAAATTTCATGGTGGACACCTGCCCACCCAGGCCCCCTAGGTCCGCCCATGGTTGTTGGGAGGGTAGATGGATTTGATTTAGTTTTGAATTTTAAAATGTAAGACGGGTTTAAAGCGTTTTTAATAAAAAACGAAAATAAATCTCAAAATATTATAAAAATACACGAGGTTTTAAGCAAGGGCAAAACGGTAATTTATAGGGACGAGATGAGTAAAACTAGGTTGGTGTTTAGCAAACCCCGTCGTAATCCGCAAATCTACGAAAAAAATCGTTTTTACTGGGTGAATTTTAGTGACACATCGTGAACAACGTAATTAAATTTGTCTATTGGAAAAAAACATAAAGTTACACAACATCCGAAGAACAGAACACCTGACACTTCTATCTAGAAACTCAACAACCAAATTCCCTGTCTACCTACCTCCAATGGCCACCATCGGCGCCACCCTCCGCCGCACCATCCGCCTTAACCACCTCATCAAAAATTTCAGCAACATCCCGGAAAACACCGTATACGGTGGCCCAAAACCGCAAAACCCAGACCAACGTGTAACCCTGGCCCACCTCCGTCAAAAACACAAGAGAAAAGAGCCAATTACAATGGTGACAGCCTACGATTACCCATCTGCGGTTCACCTTGATTCCGCCGGTATCGATATCTGTCTGGTAGGAGATTCTGCGGCTATGGTTGTCCATGGACATGATACCACATTGCCTATTACCGTTGATGAAATGCTTGTTCATTGTCGTGCTGTTGCTCGTGGCGCTTCGAGACCGCTTCTTGTTGGTGATCTTCCTTTTGGTTCTTATGAATCCGGTGCTTCTCAGGTTAAATTTTGAATTGGGTGATCAATTTTCTCTTTTACTTTTTATATTGTTTGGGACGAGTATTGTAATTAAAGGTAAACAAATGATTGGGATGGAGAAAGTAATTAAAAACTTGGTCTGCATGTGTCATGTGTGTATATTGTGGACTTGTGGTTTGTTTTTTTTCGCTGTGATCTTTCTGTTTGACTTTTAAGACTTTCTTGTTGTTTGACTTGTCGTAGTGGCGTAGCCAGAATTTGTAGTTAGGGAGCGGAAAAATTTCAGGGGAGACATAATGGTTAAGGTAAACAAAAATAATCGGAAATTTTAACCAAAAATTCTAAAATTTCATTATCCATGACTCCATGAGGAACACCCATGCTAATCCTTGGCTCTGCTACTGAATGGAGGGAGTAATTTATTTGAATATACAGTTGAAATTTATAATTTCTTATCAATTTTGATTTTGGTGTTTGGTAACTCTGTGATCAATTTTGCGAAAAGCTGGGCTTAACTGTAACTATTGTTGTATCTGTGTTCAGTTTCGCAATTGCTGATCTTATGAGCGAATTTTTGTTATGTCTGTGACTCTGTATAGTGTGAGGTTGTGTGCATATAACATTTGCAAACTTGCGTTTCTGAGACAAATAAACATGGATGTAAGTTGCCTTTTCGCAGAATGGTGAAGTTGAATGTCATTCTAGAGTCTAGACAATAGGCGAAACACACCATTGCCCTGGTGTCTTGGAAACTCTCACCACAAGCGTGCTGAGGGTGTCTATTTAAGCATAAAAAACAAAATTGAAGACATAGAAAATGCATCACAGATCGCAAGAGTTACTGCTAACTTGCAGTAAAAGAAGGGCAGATAATTATATGTTGTTTTGAATGAAAAACTGCATCTTGAGATTGTTGACATTCTTGTTGGTGTAATTTGAATATTTGATTGATTTTGAATGGCAAAGTTCAGCTACCAATATGTGTGATTATTCATGATTGGACAGTCTGAATGATGAGCAGGCAGTCGACACAGCAGTCAGGATTTTGAAAGAGGGAGGAATGGATTCCATTAAATTAGAGGGAGGAGCACCTTCTAGAATAACAGCGGCAAAAGCGATTGTGGAAGCTGGAATTGCAGTGATGGGGCATGTCGGGTTGACTCCTCAAGCTATCAGCGTTCTTGGTGGATTTAGACCTCAGGGGAGAAACGTCTCCAGCGCAGTTAATGTACGCCTTCTTTTGTACAGTCTTTAGTTTCAGATATTGAGGTTTACTTGGACAGTTGGACCCTCCTGTTTCCAATGTAGTCTTACAAGTATGAGATTGACCCGTCTCATGATATTGGGTGTAGCTGGGTGTAGACTATAGTTTATTTGAGTTAGTCTAATATTATATTCGCATGAGACCGTTTCACATGAGATCAATGGTGGGATAATTGGAAGTTGTGTTCTTACTAATGGGGAGTTAAGCATCACTTATACTTAGTTTCCGTCTTTGAACCAACATGAAGATACTATAATCTTTGCTAGAGCTGAATCGGAATATTGTGCAGGTTGTGGAGACTGCACTTGCATTGCAAGAAGCTGGTTGTTTCTCAGTCGTCCTTGAATGTGTTCCACCACCAATTGCAGCAGCAGCAACATCTGCCTTGGGAATCCCTACCATTGGCATAGGAGCAGGACCTTTTTGTAGTGGACAGGTTTGGTTACTCTACTTCTCTTTCCCCAGTACCAAATATCTATCGGGTATTAGATAAAATGATCTAAGATGCATTAGTATTTTTGAGGTTTAAGAGATTGCTGTTTTCTATTTGATCACAGTGATCACACCATATTTTCCTTGTATAACTCCTCGGAATATTAGCTTTCTAGCGAGTGCTTATCCTTTGGCCCTGCTAGCCTCGGGTTTTTTTGTGCATACTGTCGTGAAATACTAGTTGAAACTTAATTGCTAAAAACCTGCATCAGACGGTTCATCATAAAATTATGGTCAAGACTTCTGAGTTTTATTAGACAAAAAAAAGGCGACTAAGAAACGAGAGTTGGACTTTAAGATAAAACATTTAACCTTCCCTTGCATTTTGTCGAATTGTCGCTGTCTACTCTCTTTCTTGTCCTGAAAGCATATTGTTTTATATTGAAACTTGGTAGCCTTACGACAAGAGTCAAAACATCGTTGTCCTCTTTATGGAAACACAAATTCTCAAATGAGCCGAACTCATATTTTTCTGCTCTATTCACCCTCAAAATATCCATAACTAAATCAAATCTAACCTTTATCGACTTTATATCTTTGTCTATGTCTGGCAGTCTCGCAAGGCACTAAATACTACTGTAATGATAATGTTTGCAGGTCTTAGTGTATCATGATCTACTGGGAATGATGCAACACCCGCATCATGCAAAGGTCAGATTTTTACATCCCGTGCTCTCATCTTGTGACTTCTTTCTCGAACATACAATTTACTTACAGGTTAGTTGTTTTTCATGTAATTCCTCAGGTCACGCCTAAATTCTGCAAGCAATACGCGCATGTGGGAGAGGTGATCAACAAGGCTCTTTCTGAGTACAAGGAAGAAGTGATAAGCGGCACGTTTCCGAGTCCTGCTCATAGCCCGTATAAGATCAGTGCCTCAGAAGTCGACAGTTTCTTGAAAGAGCTAGACCGAAGGGGTTTGACAGAGGCTGCTTCTGCTGCAGCTGATGCCGCTGAAAAGATGGAGAATGCTAAAAGCACCTGATATAGTAATAGAGCCATCGGTACCTGGTAAGAGTTGAATAATAAAATGCGGATTTTGTAAGAACTTGATCTGAGCAAATTCTCGGCTATTTTTCAGACAGCTATGAGCAATTTTTTCCATTTAGCTATTAAAGAGCAGCCTTTTTTACAAGATCAAACAAGTTTTTATTGTCAAAAATCACATGTTTTAACTTTTTTCCTTAAACCAGGCTTGAAACCGGCAATGCATATCATAAACAAAAGTTGATAGCTTTCACAGACAAAGTTATTAACTTCGGTTTTACTCCAGTGTTTAATACTTTTCGATGATAAATTCATCTTGTCTATTTAATATCGATGTCTTAAGAAAGTAATGTTCACATTGCTGCTCTTTTTACTTTCCTCTTCAAGAAGTCTAACATGTGAGAGGAGTACTAGTTTTGCAGTAGTGTAGTACTGTATAGCTCAGTTCAGGCAATTAGGCTTTTATTAACCCTACCAATTTTATTCCTCCCCTAAATTGAAAGAGGGATGGAACTCGGAAGATGGCGACCTGCGTGCCCTGCGTCATTAAGATCACACAACTGTAACTGTACAAACCTTTCCATCTTAGACCAGTATGTAAATTCACATGTAACAGTCACTTCCCTACCATTTGACAATGATACAACAACAAAACTGCAGACCGCCTTGAGAGACTCGCGTATATCGCAAAATGGGTTCAGATGCGCGCATCATTTTCCTGTCGATAACATATAGAAAGACTACTACTGCATGAGGGAGAATAAAATGCGTGTCTGGAATTGCATTAGAAATAAAGTTTACTACTTTTTGTAAATAGTTCTATGAAATAACTTGCTCAAATTAACTTTTAACTCTATCAGCAAATGCAACAACCTCTACTTTTTTCCTCTACAAGACTTGGTTGAGATTCTTCCAACTATGTACTATGATGTTCTTTCTCTCTCAAACTTTCACTGTAAATCTCCACTAACATACAAATCACAAGGTAATTGTGACCTTACACTCTTACAGAGATTCTGACAAATTGTGACCATTTCTCCAACCCAAAAAGCTGTAAAAACTGACCACACTAGAGTGGAGCAGGAGCATCATGTCCATTTACTGAAAAGTTAATCCCACCTACTGATAAGTAAAAAGTCAAACCACACCACCAGCGGCAGCGACAGTGGAAGCGGCAGCGGTTGTGGTGTTGCAACCATTAGCTAGATATGGAAACTCCGAGGATGTTGAGAAAAATTCTGAGAAACAATCAGTATCGTCAATAACATCATCAATCTGATCA
This sequence comes from Silene noctiflora, assembly GCA_009801015.1. Lineage (NCBI taxonomy): Eukaryota > Viridiplantae > Streptophyta > Magnoliopsida > Caryophyllales > Caryophyllaceae > Silene > Silene noctiflora. The sequence continues at coordinate 173,301 of VHZZ01000238.1, forward strand.
AACCCACCATAGAAGTCATCATTGAGCATCAAGTCAGAGAGCCCTTGTTTATCGTCTGTATTCGATTCTGACCTTTCAGTCAAAGGGGAGAGGCTGGCAGCGGAGGGAGAAGCAGGTGGTGTACTGGTGGGCGTAAGAGGCTTCTGACGTGTACTTCCGGCAAGGGTGCTGCGGTGAGTGGGGAAAGGGTGGTTGTGGTCTGATGTGTAGGTGATTATGAACATCTTCGGATCGGATTTATTCCGTTCGACTTGTTTTCTTGCCAAACATCCCTTAGAACTGCTACATTTGTAGTATCCCCTGTTTTCCAACAAACAACCAGATTTATTCCACATACATAAATACTCCATAAACCGGTAACTTACAAACTGTCGCAAGGGAGACCAACTGAATAAAACAAATAAACATTTCGTCTCGGTGGAATTCCATTAATAAATTAGTAACCTTAGACAACTTCTTCTTTTGTGTTTAAGATTCTAAGACTCTTCTTGAACAATTTAGTGATAGTGTGTGAATCTCTTTGCTTGATAAATAGAAAGAAAAAGTAGGTTTAAAGGACAAGTTCTTTCTATGCTTTAAAAAGCATGTTTAGGTGCTTTACAATATGCTAACACACAAAAATAATCTACTTTACTCCATAGATAATATACAATAATTTTCTTCATCAAGAATCAAACAAAAATGAACACATAAACATGATATATAACGATTTACGAGTAAAAGACATGTTCGTCTATAAATAACTATTGAATCGAAAGAACGTTAGGATGATGTGTCAGAAGACTAACAAACATCATCCTCCAAGAATCAAACAAAAATGCACACATAAACATGATATTTCGAGTAAAAAACATACTCCGTCCATTTATAAATAACTATTGAATCGAAAGAACATTAAAGGATGATGTGTCAAAAGACTAAGAAAGATCAATAATGTGTAAAAGACATAAACATGATTTAAAATCCCTTTCAATAAACATCATTTTGTAAATGGACTGCGAAAATGGGATAGAGAATACGCTCTCTCGAGAAACATTAAACTGACCTTGGATATGGAGAGCCCTTGATAGGTTTCTGACCATATTTTCTCCATGCCCATTTATCCGAAGATAACCCTTCACTAGGAACATGACACACCTTCTTCATCAATTTCTTCCTATATTTCAAAAATCAAATCAATACCCATTTAAATTCACACCATTTTAAACAATGGGTTCTAATCAAAATCCAATCTTTTTCACTTCAAATCAATAAAAAAAAAAATCAAAAAAAAAAAAAAGCAAACCTTTTTTTACTCCTTTGACTTTGAGAATTACTTCCAGTATTACTCAACGGCTTAACAACGCGTGAAACGGTAAATGCCGGCGTCGATGTAGAGCAAATCTCCTGATATCCGGTTGAAAACGGCGTCGTAGTAGATAAGGGATTGGAGAAGCCGAAAAGAGTTGAAGTTGGTGAGTAAGAGAATGGTGGTGGTGGTTGTTGCGGTTGTGGCGGTGGTGGTGGTAGTGGTGGTGAGGATGCGGTGGTTGATGCGGTGGTGGAAGAGCAACTTCTGACGATAGCTAGTAGGTCCCAATCATGAGGACCGTCCATTTTGAGGGGAAAATGAAGGAAGAAGGTGACAAAGAGGGAAGAGGGTAAGGGGGGTTGACTTTTGAGATGAGGAGGATTTGTAAGAGAGAGAAAGAGATGGGGATTTTATTTATTTATTTATTTTAATTTAAAGAGTGTGGGGGGAGAAGTGAGGAGGTGTGAATTGGGTTGTTTTGTTTGGTTGTTTTTTATTATGTGAAAAGGCCAAAAAGGTGGGGGTGGGTTTGACTTTTAGACAATGTCAAAGGGGGGTATTTTATTTTGGGTTTTTGTAGAGGTGTGTTATTATTCATGTGTGAAGTGATTTGAGAGCCCTTTAGGCCTCTTGTCATCAATCAAGGATCTTAATTATATCGGGAGTGGATTTGATCTTGTTGAGTTTTTATATTTTTGTTTAGTATTATTATCTTACTCTTGTGTCTGATTAAATATTAAATATTGGATATTGGCATGAGTTATAGTTTAATTCTCACTCATTTTTATCGATTGCTTCAAGATCCGCCATAGTTAAATGAATAACCATAACTTTCTGGAAGGTTTTCTTATAGTATGTGTTAGTAAAGCGGGATTCTTTGTAATTGTTTTTGTCACATTATAGATATTCTAAAATGGATGTCTTGCCTGATAGTAAATTCGTTTATTGTATTAAACGATCTCACAATAAATTAATCTCTTTCATTGAAATCTAGTTTAGTAACCACTATTTATGAATCGTGATAGATTGTTACAGAAAATAGAGTTAAATACTTGTTAGCGTGGAAATACATCTCTTTTACAAGTAAATCGATTTGCACGATTGTGTAAATTATATGGTTATAAATAAAGGTTCAGGAAATATGAGAATTGGTTGAAACAGTCTTTATAGTACTATACTCGAATATGTTGAGTGGGGGATCTGGCATTTGTTCACCAATGTTGTACTCCGTATAAGACTATAGAAGCAAGTTTCAAAGGTTCACCTCGTAATAGCTTACAATATTATCTATATAAAATCAAAAGCATTTCAAACATTTCCCTTAAGCCACCTCATCACATACATGTTTTTTTTTTAAGTAAATATGGGACCCACAGAAAAAAAATGGAATTAATTGTTGAAAAACCTATATGTTCAAGTTTTAAACATAAACTAGTTTTAAACCCGTGCAAAATTGCACGGGTATGTATTTAGGTCGATTTGGATGTTTTTTTCATGAATATTTTTAATTACATTTTCAATTATAATTTTTAAGGATGTCACTCTATGATGTAAATGGTTCATATTTACACATTATTCAACTACGTGTTGAAATGCAATAGTTTAATATGAAAAAACGTAATATCATATTGTAAATATAATTTACGAATATATAAAACTTTACAACCCAAATAAAAAAGAAATTGAGAATTTATTTTAACATACACAAATTATTCTAAAAATTGGAAAACTTCATGATAAACTACATTAGTAGTTATATTAGATGTACGCAAATCCGAATCACAAATTAGAATTTTCAAGCCTTCTTTTCTTGTCACCCTCGAAAGTGCCACATAAAGCTGGCCATGACTAAACACCGRTCTTGGGAGATATAAGCTAACTTGAGATAAAGACTGACTTTGACTCTTGTTTATCATCATCGCAAAGCAAACAACAATGGGAAATTCCCTTCTACTAAAACGTACCGGAAATCTACTGGTGTCAGATGGAGTAAGTGTTAGTCGGGCAATATGCACTATATCACCTCTATGACTACCAGTTAAAACCGTACATCTTATAACGCGTGCCCCTAAATCAGTGACAATTAACCTTGTACCATTACACAACCCACGTGATTGATCAATGTTCCGTAGAAGCATCACCATAGCACCAACTTCCAGTCTCAATTGGTGATTCGGGAGACCGACACATTTAATACTGTTGAGGAATTCAGTGGAGTGCAGGTCACCGTCAGTTGTACCTCTGTCATCAG
>VHZZ01000238.1:187667-212082 GCA_009801015.1 Silene noctiflora
CCGGTCCAGTCTTAGACCGAAATGGACCTAAAACTAGTTTTTTTGTTTAATAATGCAGAGTTGGTGTAGTATCACTAAGGGCAATAGCAATGGTAACATATAAGAAGCTCCTTAACCATTGAGCTAGAAAATAAGGAGTTCCTTATATGAAATGAGTTTCTCAAGTAAGAAACCAGTTTCATACTTTGAAAAGAGAGAAAAAAGGGACCCACAAGTAAAGTATGAAACTTTTACCATTGACGATAAATAAAAAGTTTCATATATGGTGATGTGTGCTTGTGTGTCAATGAAAATATATTCTATGAAACTACAACCACTGCTATTGCCCTAATAGGTTTAATAACACACGGAGTTGGTTTAGTAAGAGTTTCTTTGTATCCGTCATATAATTTTATTTATGGACGGACTTAAAAGAGTTGAGATAGTCCTAGCATAATTTACAGGAGTTTCCTCCTTGTGTTTTTAAGGTCATTAACCAATGAAAGGACTTGGGAGAGTTGCGGTTGGTTTTAAAATTCAGCATCAAATGATCAAATGATCGACGACTTGCAGCAATGCCGTTAACCCCACATCGACATCCAGTGTAAGAGAAGTGCTATTGAGCATAATGCTGAGCCCTATGACAATTATATTTAGATGCCATGAAGACCTGCACAAACCTCCTGTTAGGTTATATTATGGGACGATTTTAGGGAGATATTGGCTCGTTGAAGTTATACACATATGGCACGGTATTAGACGGATACTGTCGAAAGTCAATGCTGTCGATGTATAATGATATAATATGTTGATTTAAATTGCAAAACGTCCCACTCCTGAGATAGATGGCTGATGTGAAATCTTTACCTCCTTATGTCGCTTCACTTCATACATGAAGATAATACATGCAGTCATGCAGATAATATGCCGGAAAACTAAAAACCAAATCTATAACCAACGAGGTGACGATAATTAAACGAAATATTGTTTTGACATTGTGCAAATCCTTCGTATAAAGTACTACAAATGCTAAACTACAGATAAAAAAGCTAGAAAGTCGGATATCAACTACGAAGCAACTAATCTCTATAACTCGTACGATATAAGGTACTACAATTACATAAACCAACTAGTAGGCCGGAAATCGACTACGGAGTAACTAACCTCTAAAACTTGTCATCCGTAAATCTGCAGCTATGAGTTCTCCTCAATGCCTTGAATTTCTGTAGCGCTCTCTCAACTCTGCTCGCTGTCGCTGCTACTTGTTTCTGCTCTTCCCTATACTGTTTCATTAAAAAAGACCTTTCAGCAAAAATTAATAAGCTCTGAATCTAGTTGTTTTCGCTATTGCAGTACTAAGACACATAACAAATGACAATGATATTCTTGAGCATGTAATCAGTAATCTAAACATTCGCCACTAACGACATACATTCAAGCTAATAAGATAATGAACAGATAGGATTACCTGCTGTTTCCTTCGCCTCTCTATTTCCGCCTGCCATCGCAAATTTTCATTGTTAGACTATCTTCTACCACCCACAACAACAAAAAATTACATACGGAGTACTAAATAAATAAGAACGTAACATTATGTAGTAATCATTACCAGGGCTTGTTTCAGTTGTGTGTTCTCTTCCTTCAATTGATTTAGTTCTGCTTCTAATTCCACTGTATAAGCCTGTTACAAATATATCAACAACATCATGCTTTCAAACAGAAAATTTCAGGGTTGGAAATATGCATTAAGTTGTTACAGAAAGGCGTTAGATTGACGAGCAAACTAACCTGTTTGCGCGCTCTAGACCTGGCAGCTGACTCTCTATTCTTAATCATCCGTCTCTGCCTCCTCTCGACCACTTTCTCTACTGGGCCGTCAATAATCCTCTTCCGTCCACGCAAGGACGCCATGTCGAGCCCATAATGAGCCGCTGGATTGTCCACCTGACCCGTACCACACAACCCATCTGGCGACACTGGACTAACTGGTGCACCATTAGCATTCACTCGCCCTGCATAGCATGCGACAGGAGCAGCAGCAACTGGATACCCGTTATTCCTCTTGCCATTTCCTATGAACCCGCAAGTGTCAGCCCCACTACTTGGCTGGTACCCTCCTGCTGGCATACCCATGAAACCATACTGTGGGGCATGCTGTTGGACTGGCGGAACTGGAGCAGGACCGCATTGTTCCCGAACTACTCCGGCCTTAACAAGGAAGTCTTCTAGGGTCATCTCTCCGATGGTAGGTTGGCGTTCGGTTGTATTGGCATTTTCATTTGCTTCATGAATATGATGCTGAGTCGGGTGTTGCGTCCTCTGTATCTCTGACCACACCTCGTCGACAGTCTTACTGCACAGTGGAGCTGGAAGAGTGAGGGAGCCTTGCCTTGGTAAGCTCGGTTGCTTAGCAATTGTAGGTTTCGAGTTATCGTGATGTTGACCGTGATGATGATTTTCCTCAGCAGACCAGATGCTGCTAAGAAACTCGTCCATGTTCATTGACCCAAAATTCTTGCCATTCTCGCACAACGTATGCTGAAACTCATCCAATGTCAATGAATAAATTGACGACTGATGTCCCAATGCATTATTGTTACTTTGGTTATTTTGAGAATCGCCGTGGTCAATTTTGGGATTCTGATCATCCATGCCGGGTGGTATCCCTGATGAGTTAACTTCCGATTGCCCCATCTTATCTTTTATTCGCACACCATGCTCTACCTTGCAGGTTTGGTTATTTTTCAATCTTAGCTGTGTCAACAGCCGAGGCAATCACAGGCTTCGTAAACAAACACTTCGGATACCCTAATGAAAAGTAATCATGAATGGTGAGACGAAGCTCATACTTCGTATTAGTTAACGACCATCATTCCCTCCTTAAGACACATGCTGCTAAAACTAAATCAACAACAGTACTATCATCACACATCAAACTTTTGTCAGTTAACGACCATCGTTCCCGCTTAAGACACATGCTGCTAAAACTCGTAAATCTGAGTGATGCAGAAGCTCTCTAATAATAGAGTAAGTTACCCTTCACAGTTCACATATGACACAACCATAGGTCAAACTTAAGTTCACTACATAATGTTTCTTGTAAGTTATCAACAAGCATAACAATAATATAACATAGCGTAATGAGAAAAACGACACCGGGTTTCAGTGTAAAATTCAATAGCCATCCGTAAAAATTGACGACTTATATAACAAGATCAGTAATTTTACACACGCTTGCATATGGTAAGACGATTAGAACGTAAACTTACACCACTCTTCTACGCCATTAATTTCACGACGCAGCTAAAATCAAAATGACCAGCAAAGAACATCCACTTGGAGAAGATAGACAATAGACATACCTCACAAACTCAAGTACTAATGAACTATCAATCCAGCTCAAAACATGAATTTGTTTCCGTTCCCTGAAAAATACAATAACGAACATCATTCACATTCACATACTAGTTTCACACTTTATTTCACACAACAATCTCATGGAAGGCATAGAAAACATTCACAAATTCTTGTTGTTTTAGACTGACATATCCATCTTCAACCAAGACGGACATATCCATCTTAAACTTAAGATGAACATATGTATCTTAAACTTAACTAAAAGTTTAAGTAGGATAGATGAGACTAAAGCATAATGGTATGCTATATAACCTGTTTTAAATTATTTTTAATCCTAAGACAGACAAGCATGTCTTAAGAGAAACCACCCTACGAACTTCCCATTAAAACGTCAAGGCCATAGTTTGCAAAATCACTTGTTAGTTTCAATTAATTTGAGTATAAACAAGACATTAACTCATTTTAGAAATGAGTCTTTTATATTAAATGGGACCTATTTGAGTTTTTGCTTACATATAGTATAAAATGGATCCAAATGCAACTCGATTAGAGTTGTGTAAAACCAAATTACAACTATGAGTAAAATATGTACTGTGAAAATCAGCAGCCTTTGTGAAATTTGAATAAATTAAAAAAAAAAATCAAAACACCCTAAAAACAATGACGCATTCTTCGTTATTTTTTATCTAAAGTTTTAGGAGATTTTACAAAAATTAAGAAATTTATTAGAAAAACATACTAATATTTAGGTGAAATAAATGATTTTTGAAAATAGTATATGTTTTACATCAATCATATAGGTAGCTAAAAACATCTTTGAAGTTAGGGATTAGAATCCCATTGAGTTAAAATAGCCCTGATAGACGATCTATAAATACCATTTTAAATCCTCAAAGAGGCCGGTGATCTCTTGTGTTTTTGAGCTGGTGAAAAGCTACCTTTGAACCTAAACTTTTTTTAACAAAAAAAAAAAATAGCTAGCTAAAAACTCATTATTCCTCAACTATTATTGTTTAGGGAAACATATATACATGAAATAATGAAAAATAGTAATATGATAAAAAGAAAATTTTGATTTTTCTAAAATGACAAATTAAATAAAAAAACGGAAAGAGTACATGCAGTGGTAGAGTCGGGAATTGAACCTAGCCAGAGCAAGGGCGAAAAAGTTTAGCGGAGGCGAACTAAGTAATAGTTTAAGTGGAGGTCGTGGAAAAATGGAAAGTTTAACTAAAAACTTCGCATTTTCCATCTATCAGATGGGGCGAGCGCCCTGCAAGCCCCCTAGCTCCGCCATTGAGTACATAATTCATGCAACAAATGGCTAAATGAATCACAACTAAGATGAATAAATACCTAGAAAGGGACTTTAAGATGTCACTTCTCTCAAATTGAAATTCAAGGACCGTATGACAACCAAACGAGACCTTAGTTAAGTAGAGATATCAACAATGCCGAGTTTCTCCAAATAATATTCACAATTTTTATCCTTTACTCTTACGGAGTACTTTTGTTTGCTGATAATATTCTGAAGAATTAAAATAATTATAACAAAATAATAAATATATTTTAATGATAATAAATAAATTGGGAAAAAATAATGGCCTTTAGTTCAGATAGTTCTGTTGTTTGCTGAAATTAGGGCACGTAAATATTTTAGGACAGATGTTTGCATGTGCATGTCTTAGTAATACAGATGTCAGTCTTATAATGTGTTGTAATATTGTTCAAGTGTTAAGGTTAAACGAGTAATTGTCAAAGAAAAAATACGAGTAAAATATAGCCGAAAAATGTTGGAATTTGGAAAGCCGACGCATGAAGTTTCATATACGTATGAAAATAGCTTTTGGTCCAATATACGTATATACGTATGAAAATGTTGGAATTTGGAAATCCAAAAACTTGAGTCTAAATTTATGGCTCAAGGGCAAGGCGTAATTGGACTACCTCGTAATAATTACAAGGCCATTTTTGGATTTGTAAGAATTTAGGTATGATCATGTAGGGTTGCGTCATTTCAATTGATGGCATTTCCAGGTTTATTATTATCAAATTTTTTATGGATAATGGTTAGTTTGGGGCTATTAACATTTGTATTCAGTCGCATTAGTTCGGATTCAATTCGGGTCACAAGTCATACTCGAATGCTAAGTTTGCGTGCCGACTTATGTACAATCAAATCGGACTATTTGGACGGGTTTAACTTATCAGGTTTATTTGGGAGGACTACGGAGTATAATCTATTCTTAAGAAACTACTCAATAGTACTCTCCCCCCAAAAGGCAAAAAGGTTTCACAACAGAATAACAATTTGGCACACCTGAAAATTTCCCAAAATCAGCAACAAAAATGTTGGGAGTAAAATCTCCCGCGCAAATCTCAATTCCACCAAATATTTAAAATTGCACCACATTACTTAATCCAATTTCGTCCCTAATTTCCCCTCTTTCTTCACCTTCAACTCCTTCAATGGTGAACATGAACCCTAATTAACACCAAATCACCTCATTTTTACAATTAATCAGTGGAAATATGGTGGATTCCACCAATAACAACAGTTTCTCGAAAACAATCTGCTCCATTTGCTATGAAGATCTCAAACCCATTGTTGAAGACCTTCAAGCTATCTCCATTTGCGGCCATGTCTTCCATGAACTCTGGTACTTAGTCTCTCTCTTTCTTTTTTCTCCGTCTTTTGACGGAAAGCGGATTCTTTGTTCCATTTTCGTGTCTCACTACCTTCGTCTTTTAACACATTATCTACTTAATAGTCGTCACAAATTTTAATAGTGGGGTAATTTCAAAGAACCGGATATTTATGCAATATTTTAATGGGACACAAGGTGAGACCAAAATGGAACAAAGAATCCGCTATCCTTATGAGTACTCCATCTATCTCAATCGTATATTTACCTTTGATTAAAATATCCCTCCCAAAGAATAAAAAAGGTAAAGAAATGATTGGGACGGTGGAAGTACTGTTGTGGAATTATTGATGTTAGTGATGTTATCTTGGAAAATGAATTTGATTGAAAAATTGATGAAAATGAAACCCTAGTTTGCAGCAATGGTTCGAGTACTGTAAGAATGCAAAGAAACAGACATGTCCGGTGTGTAAGCAAGGGTGTACTAAGAAGAATGTTGGTCGGCTTTATTTTCAGTCAGTTGGTGATTCTGTTCTTACTCAATGTCAATCTGAAAACTCTAGAATTAATCGCCATGATGCCGGTGATTGTCCGGAGATTTTGCGTATTGAGGTTAAGAGATTGGAATCTAAGGTTGCTAATCTTAGTTCTGCTTTAGATTTGCAGCAGAATGAGGTTAAGAGGCTCATTGATGAGGTATAATTTCTCGAGTTGATTAGTTTGAGCTTGGTAGTGTTATTTATTGGTTTAATTCTTGGTGTGAGTAGTTGTGTTTAAGAAAGATTTGTTCTTGTAGTGACGGCCTCTTTCTTTGTGATGCTTCTTGCTAGCCGACCACAAACTATCTACGACTTAGTCTTTGCTGTTCTAGACGACATTGTGAAATTTGGAGTATCCTCTTGAGCTTAAATTCAGCTGAAAGTGCTTACCTTTCTTGAAATGTTCTTGCAAGCAAGACCAACAATTTGGTTGTGTTATTCATTGCTTCAAATTTTTGGTGTGAGTAGTTGTGTGTGTTTGAGAAAGATTTGTTCTTTATTTGCAGAAGTGTCGAATTTGTAAGTTGTATGGTGTGTTCCTTTTTTATGGTTCTTGTGAGCTGATTGCAATTTGTATTAGGGCTTGGGTTTTGTTGTTGAAGACGACATTGTGAACTTTTAGTCGATTCAACTGAAAGTCCTTGCCTTTCTGGAAATATTTTTGTAAGCTAGGTTGTTCTGAAAATGCTTTTATGTTTCTTATGTTTCGCTGACTAGTATATAGTACCTTGGTTTATTCTTTGGATTGTGATTGTGCTTTGTAACCAAGTATTCGGAACATATACAGTCCGTATGCTTGGTTGTGATTGCTCTTGCCTATTATACCACTAGGAAAATCAGTTTGTGGCTGTGATGACATGACTGGTTTTCATCTGTTTCAGCTGCATGTTTGCAAAGAACAGTTGTCAAAAGAAGTATTTTCGAAAAATGAGGCATTAAGGCAGAGGGAAAGTATTCAAGCAATTCTTCAAACGAAGTCAAATGTGAGTTTTGACATAATTATAGGTCTACAGATTAATATGTTTCAGCTAGTTTGACACATGTATGAAACAATGTAGGATCTCGTTAGAACAACTGCAGAATGCTCAAGGCTGCAAGAAAAGAATACAGCATTAGTCAGAGAGCTCGCTGCCGTTAAATTGTCAGTGCAATTCTTGAATGGAGATTTTCTTTTCTTAATTTTCTGCTCAATTGCCTGTCTTACACTGGTTGTGGTGACTTTTTTTTTACGTATTCAGGGCATCTGACTGTAATCTTGGGGAAGAAGAGATTCTGAAGCTTGCTTCAGTAGGTAGTGAAGGCAATATGCAAGATGCAATCAATGTTCTTAAGAAGTCATTGGTCATTCGTAATAAGTGAGTCGTGAATGTATTTTTCTGTTGATATTTATACTCTGCTGCATAGTGGTGTTAATCGTATGATTCTACCTCTCTTTTTTTTTTTTTTTTTTTTTTTTTTTTTTTTTTTTTTCTGGCGTAAAGTATCATGATTGCATATGGATTTATAAAGGTCATGGTGACAGATGCTATGCACTCCATCTTAGATTTCGACAAGGTTTTAGGAAGCTTAGGAGACCTCTTAATACATCTACACAGGAGAAGAACAACTTGAGAGTAGAATATTCCTAAATGTCCTGGCTTATAACATGAGTTGCTCCGTATACTAGAGACTATTACTTAGTTGACAGTGTTTCTTCACTTAGATCTTTGTGCATGAAGTGCTCATTAAAGGAAACTTTTTGCAACCTGAAAGACTTTGACGAAACTTATTCCATTAGTTCATAAAGGAGCTAGTTCCATCTGGCAGATGTTCCTTCTCTGTATTATTTACTTGGTATTTGGTATTCAAAGACTTTTCTAATTACCTAGACCTGTGGCAATTTTCAGGAGTTACAAAGATTTAATGGCCAAGTGCAATACTCTTGGGAGAGGGGAAGCTCGTTTCCAAAGAAAGCTTGAGAAGGCAAAAGAGAAGATTGTAAAACTAAAGGTAATACATTGACTTAGGTAGAAGCACAAACATGAAGATGGTATTTGGCACAATTAACAATGTTGGCCTTTGTCTGATTATGTGCTCTCATTGATATTTGTTAGTTGTTACCACTCTCAGATAAACATTCAAGAGCTGGAGTCAACTATAGAAGCAAAAGATAATGAAGTGTTGAGGTTGCTCAAAGCTTCCAATACGAGAAGCTGCAAGGACGTGCCAATTAGTAACAGAAGCACAAACTCTTCTTCTACTTTGAAAAAGTCATCTCTTGAGGAAAAGAGACAATTTTCCTCGCCTGTGATAAATTTGGATGATGATGGAGATACTAGCCCATTTGAATCAAATAGAACTGGAAAAGATGATACTAATGTTTCCAAATGCCACGGTGATGGCAGAAGTCATCAGGGTCGGGAAACCACCCATTACGAATGTTTAGTAGATGAGGAGTGTGAGATTGTAAAGTCTAGTGCCTCTGGTACTTGTACAAATTTTGTTAGCAATACGGAGGAATTGCACCCTAAGCGTGGAGAGCCAGCTTCAACCTGTCTTAGAAATGATTTGGTCAATGAATGTTCTACCTCTAAAGAAACTGCTAAACTAAATCTACAGGACATAAGACAAATTCAACCTTCAGTTCACACTCCAGCGGCTTCATCTTTTATTCCACTTGTTGAGCCAGGTATGTTATGTTATCAAAAACCTTTCATTCAAATGCAGTTCCAATTGTACTCTTGATCAGTTCTTTGAACTTTTAAGAGAGTGAAATTTTTCGCTTATATGAATTAGGTCATTGATTATTGGTGAATTAATGTTCAGGAGATCGATGTTTTGCTGGAGGATTGATGGGACCTGCTGGAGCAAATATGTATCTTGGAAAATGGTGCAAACGATTACAGAACAATGCACCCAAGGGTTCAATGCCTGGATCAAGTAATGACACTGACAGTTTGATTGCTGTGGGTGCTGATGGAAGGGGTGGGAAGGTTAATGTCCTGAGGTCTTTTAATCAAACAAGCGTGGTAAGATTTCTTATCTATAGTTCTATACTCGTGTATTCTTAATCTTATCTGCTTCTGGGATGTCAAAGTATATCCGTTCTTCCTACTGGTGGATCCATATACAAGGACTTACGGTCACTGGAGTAATTATTTGTGTATTTTGTCGAATTTCGTGTTAAAAAAAATTAGAATCCAAGAATTTTCGTGTGAATTTTTTTTTTTCAATGGGTCAAGGGAGACATTTTAGTTCTTCGCACGCTGTTGTAGGTACCTGTTTTTCGGGTGAGTATGTTAGTTCAATTTATCACTATAGTCTATATAAGTGAACTAACTCAGTGGTACATTCGCGCCTTGGGACTTTAAAAGTGTCTCTGAAACTCTGGAAGATATGTACATATGTTAGTATGTGAATGTAGGCTTACAATGAGATACAATAACATTATCACAATGTCTCAAAGCTCCCGCCTACATTGAGTATTGCTTATACGAAGTATAAAATTGTGTGTCTGAAAATGTACCTCAGCTTTATATGATGATATATAAACTATGAAGATAGGTCCATGCTAAGAATTCTGGCAACATGTCTCGAAACAAAATCTTACTTTAATTTGAAGACGACTGCGATAACTTCTAGAAGTTGAATGAAAGTTGCTGTCCTTTCTACAAGATTACCATCATTATTTAGGCCATTATTATTTATCTTTTGTTTTTATGTGCCTTTGTTATATTTTGAGTTTAATGACTTATCATCCTATATAGAAACTAGAATTAAACTATTTATCATATGAATGAAGGATCCGAAGGAGAACGTCGTTTCCGCAAAGAGGTTCAAATCGGGAAGCAAACCAAACAGCTTGCAGTCCCAAGGGTGTCTGCAGATAGAACATTTCTTTGGGAAGGCACGCAGTTGACGGTAAAAAAGTAAAATTTGACTTAGTTAATTTTCTGGAAGATGTGATGCTTAGAACTTAGACTATCACTGTAAAACAGGATGCATTTTTCAAAACCAGTTTTCTAGTACACAGAAATCTCTTCACTCAGAATAGTCTCATTTTCATTAGCACCAACTCTAATTTAAGACCGTCTTAACTTAAGATGACTCTCATACCCGAATTTAAGTCTTAATTTAAGACGGTCTCAAGTAAGATCTAGTGTCTTAAGTAAGACCCCTCATTCTTGCTATTTTACATCCCATAGCCTTTTATTGTATTTCGGGTAGAATGTAATTAGTCATTTGAACATTTCAAAGCTGAAACCAGAATATTGAAGCAAGCTTGGCCTTCCTTTCCTGTACATCTTGTAACGACGAGACAACAGTCTTGAAGTAGGGAGTTTTGTTTCTCAAATGATACAACACATTGAGGTTTTTTTTTTTTTCAAACCTTGTTTGATTACATCCAACTTCAAACCTCTAAGCGGTCTTCTCTCAGTATACAGAGTGATGGACGAGTTTTTCTCATAAGTTATATACAAGAAAGGCGGTTTACAGGAAATTAACAGAGAGTACATGCTAATAAGCAATAGCTACGGCTTAGCTAACTACCAAAACTTTATTCCAGGGGACTATACATCCAAGGTGACATCATAATCTGCTATAGGAATTGCATTTCCAAGACGTCTTTGCGTCAATTCTCAACCCGACATCAATAAACGAATGTCTATCTCACATTTCTTCAACATATGGTGCAAGCGTTTGGGTTCTCTTCCATGCTTTGGACATAATAATAGGTGGTCATTTGAGGGTTATATTGTTTATAAGATTTAATGAGCTCTAAGACGGGGTCAGGCTTCTTCTCTTCCTCTTTCTTGGCCTCTTCTTTCTTAGGTTCGTCTTTTTTTTCCTCTTCCTTTTTAGGCTCTTCCTTCTTTGCCTCTTCCTTTGGCGCATCCTCTTTTTTGGGCTCTTCCTTCTTTTCCTCTTCCTTCTTTGGCTCTTCCTTCTTCTCTTTCTCCGGCTCTTTAGCTGGGCCCACGAGTACTATGTCCGTTGTTGGCCAATGTTTGCGTAGTTTACTTACAATGCTCACAGGATCCACCATGCCAATCACGGTTAATCTGCTTGCCTTCATGTCCATCGCAATAGAATCTATCCCTACATATCCAAACAATCCCTAAATTACGAGAGAAAAGGAAAGAAATCAACTAGTTTGTAGTAAACTTAGTTCTTATCAAAAGTTGGTATTCTGCTAAATTACGAGAGAAAAGGAAAGAAATCAACTAGGCGGAAAGCTAGTGCTAGTGAGCAAATTTGTTCAGATGAAAAGGATTTGTTTGGGTTAAATTAGCGAGCTACTGTCCTGACTCTGGAAAATTCGGAAAAACAGAAGGTTCCTATAGAAATTAAACTCTTACCACTAATGTTGATTATCAAATCAATTTAATAAAAGTACGATCTTAGAGTAGGTAAAGGTAATACTTCATAATTCTACTTTGATTCAGATGATTTCAAGCAACAAACCAAATACGAAACATCACCAGAATGACGGTGACAGACCAGCTAAACTTTTGGGACCGTGTTACCCTTCAAACAACACACACTTGCGCAATATCACAAACATTCAAAATGGGTGTTATGGGATGACACTGCACTTTGGACCATCATACTCGAAAAGTACACCGGTGGTGTCACACAAGCAACAATAACCAGGGGAACTCGACACGGAAGTTTCACAAGAAAGAAAACAATCGGATACGTACTTCCATTACCCTTTCTTTTCCACTTCTCTCCAATTTTCTCCTCCCACAAACCAATAAACTAGTACTCGTATACGGAGTATATTTCAATCCTTTAATCTGTATCCATAAGAGAAAAACTAATACTACTCCATGAGTTGAGTTAATTGGTTAGTAAAAGAGAAGGACGGTAACATCACTCAATAAAGGATTTAACAAGAAACTGATTGTTGGACCATATAAAAGCTGTAACAAGTTAATCAATCAACATCAACCTAGAATCAGAATTAATTTTACACTGGCCCATATGATCATATTATTGATATATGTACGATACTTGACCCGTCTTATAACGTTAAGATGGATATGCCCATCTCTAACACCTGATCAATATAGAGGTGAAAATAAGAAGAGGTTATGAGAGGTCTTAAGCTAAGACGGTTTTAAGCAAGACCAGTTAGTGTACCTGGAACTGTAGACACTGTCTTAAGTGCTTTCTGCTTTGCCTTATCATCATGCAAGTCCAATTTCAACACTATTTTCTGTCAAACAATCACAAAACTTCTATAATTAACACCCTAATCTCAAACATATAGTCTTCTAGAGTATTCAATAATTCTTATATAAAACCGTTTTACGACAGACTTACTCGATATTAGTAAATGAGTGTTTAGCCAATCAAAGGTTCGTCTAGACGTAAGACGGTCTTATTCTATAATTTGTGTGATTAAAACAAAAGTTTGTTTCAAAAACCCAGTAATTAGCTCAAAAGATGTAATCATCGATCAAAAGGTTTTAAAGCTTAAAAGTTCAATAACTTTTAGAAAAAGCAGAATTTATGATGAAAATTAAAGGGAAAAATAGAAACTTTACATAGAAACATAATCTAGAAGAGACATTAATTAAAGGGTAATTTGATAATTTATACCTTCATTAGTTGGATCAGGAATGAGAATTAATGCAGCAAAGATGATGAATTATAAGGAAAAATAGTGAAAGAAATGCAAGTTGAAGAAGTAGGTGTCTTTTTAGAGAGGAGAAGGAAAGAAGGCAAGAAAGAAAGGAAATTACGAAAACTAATGATTTTGGTGTTTTTATTCAAGATTAGATCAAGGACATTTTGGACACCTAATGCCTAAACAAAATAAAAAGCTTTTAAGTGCTTGTTGGAGTGCTAAAATCGATTTCATATTACTCCAATACGTACTCTTATATGAATGTCTGTTGAACTTGAAGCGTAGATGCAATTGCAGGCTTCTTCATACTTACTCCTTAATATATCACATTAGAAATGGGGAGGGTGAGAACAATATTTAGCTCAAATGGTAAGAGCTCTCTTACTCCAACCATGAAATTAGGGGTTCGATTCTCACCGGCCAACCGAAGTTGGAGTCTATTATGAGATAGTTTTTTGTTAGAAGAATGATTTTTTTTCCTTGTATAATTAGTTACGATATCCATGCAATAAGAGCCAAGAAGACTGAATAATACATGGATCTCAAGTTCAAAATCATAATTAAAAATAACAAATTGACAATGTAACTTATGTGTGGTTTGTGAATTTCTCGCTTACATAATTGTTATTTGGTGATTTATTAATATATGAAGTAGTTGGCAAAAAATAAATAAAAAAATTATTTCGTGTTTATACCGCTTTTGTTATTATCTTCTCATATGTAATATTGTAATGTACTTATGTACCTCCTCGTTTTACAGTTGTTATTATCTTCTCATATGTAATATTGTAATGTACTTATGTACCTCCTCGTTTTACAGAAGCTCACATGTACTCCTAAACTCTAACATTCAATTACACTCGTGACCCAAAGTTCAATTCCGTTAATCGATGATGTCGTTAAGAATTAATTTAAAATGAAATAAATTAAATTATTAAACGCAGTTAGTTTTATGTAAGACAATTTAACATTACCATGTGTAAAATGTATTTAAAGTCAATTTATTAGTGAATAAAAGTAATTACTAAGAAAACTCATTTTACAATACTCACCGAAGACGGTTTTACTCAATTATTTTTGTGTATTAGACGTTAGGTCGTGAATTTCAAATCTCAACCCATTTGTGCAAGTCCTCTTACACCAAAATAAACAAAAATCAGATAAAACTAAAGTGGTGTAATTAAAGTGAGAAAAGCAGGCAGAAACAGGAAATATTGCAAGATTAATAATAAGGCGAGAAAAGACGTGATGAAAAAAAAAGAAATGCAAAACGCAGCGTACCAAAGGGGTGGACAAAACACATCACTAATTTTGATTGTTATCTAGTCTTTCTTTAGACGAGTCATTTTATTGTGAAATAACAAGACGGGTTTTTGTGGTCATTAGACAGATGCGACCACTTCTGAAAAATAGCTTACCATAAACTTTAACATTGGTTTAACCATTGTGAATTTCTGGTTATATTTAATCATAAAATGATCACAAAATCCTGTCTTATTATTTCAGACCAAAATAGTTATCTGAATTTTTTTTTATCATTTCCATATATTTTTAAACT
This sequence comes from Silene noctiflora, assembly GCA_009801015.1. NCBI lineage: Eukaryota > Viridiplantae > Streptophyta > Magnoliopsida > Caryophyllales > Caryophyllaceae > Silene > Silene noctiflora. The sequence goes on from VHZZ01000238.1 coordinate 202,362, forward strand.
TTAAATACATCTACTACAAGACTCATACGTTAAAAAAATAAATGAAAAATGGAGTAAAACTCTTAAATACAAATATAAATGCATAAACATTTGAGCGTTAATTTTCTCATACTTAAAACTAATTCATCGTCGTATAAAATTTACGAATTCAAATAAATATTTTAGGATACAGAACGTAAATACGGTTTACTCTCTCTAATTAAACTGATTATTACATTTTTGTAAATTTCATCACTTGATAAAAAGTAAATGTGAATTTTTGTTTTTGTTATTTTGACTACCCCTTGACTCCTTGAGCCGCCGCCCTTGTTGAAGAATAACCGGCGTTAATGGGTTGCATGCATGGATTTGGCCTTTTCACATTAATTATTAAATAATATCGATTTTAGGGGACAAAAAAAATTCACAATAACAACGTATGCATATAAGCATATGACAAACAAATGAAGCCGATGGTTATATACTTATATGCAGTTGTGACTGTACTATGCTGATTTGTGGTGCAAACATTTTTTATTTTTTAATTAATTCGGTTATTTTAACATGTGCTTTTCCTCTAAGGACGTATGATAAGAAGATACATATAAGGTGGTATATAAAATTTCTTCACTAAAATAGTACTCCCTTTGTCCTGGTGAAAGGTTATTTATTTTCGTTTTTGAGTGTTGACACAGGCTATCGCGCACCTATGTAAAGATAAATTATCCTAAATACAAGTGAATGTAGTAATAGGGGTCGAACCACAGAGAGAAATGGATCTACCTTGTAATTTGCTATGGATTGTTTTTTATCTAGGTCGAGTTACTTTTTTTTGTTGTTGTTTGAGTTGATGATAACAAAGTTATAAAAAGTTGTAAACAATATAAATGAAAGAAGTCTAGGGAGTCGGGTCACACATGCATAAATAAAAGGTTCATGCTAGATTAGAAATGCATAACAAAAGATAAATGTCTAGGCCTAGAGATAACCACCTCTCGATATTATTGTCAAGCCTTAGATCGGGTCCTAACGAACTCTCGCTATGGTTAGGTCAATCTACTACAAAATGTTTAGTCTAATACAAGTCTATGCCTCTCGACTTATAGATTGTATTACCAAATTTAATCTAAGATAATGATCAATTACCAAATATTAACAAATAAATAGCAAACATATATATATAGCGACAAATATGCAATGATTAAACATAATTTTCTAACATGATTTAAGTAACTATTGCATGAATCCCCTTATTCCCTAGACAAAACTAAACTACTCACTCATGATGTAAATAACAAAAACTAAATATGAAACGAAATGCATAAATATAATGAAATGATTATAATAATAAAAAAGAAATAAGGAAATGTAAATATGAAATAAACTAAATGATATGAATGAAATGGTAAACTAATGTTGTAATGCTAATGATGATAAAAATGTAAATTGCGTGAGAATATAACCAAGAGCGGAACCAGGAATGAAATGCATCTAGGGCTAGATTGATAGATTAACTAAATTAGTTAGTTAAAAAGAATGCAAACTGTAATTAGCTAGCGGAGGCGAAAAAATTTAACCACGTAAACATGTAATAGTATAAGGTAGACTCAAAAAAAATTGAAAAATTAAACTAAAAACTTCAAAAAATTTGTACGCCTGAGGGATTTAGAACCCCCTGCCCCCTCACTGATTATGACATACCTATCTATAAAGGCGAATATTTACTATCTCAAAATTAATCTTGTATGATCATTGAGAAAAAAATGTAACATGATAATTGATAAAACAAACCAATAACAAAAATTAGTAAAATATTTGTTTCGAAAAATGCTCTTATTTCTTTAGTATACGATATTTTTATCAATCAAATATTTTATAATGATACAATAAAACATCACATACCCATGATTACTCGCCTGCTGATTCAATTATCATTCAAAACTCTCGGGCCTCTTAAGACCTGGCCCTTGACTCGCCTGCTGATCCGTCTCTACTTTGGTCCAACCCGACTCGCCCAAAAGTACAATAACTTAATGAGTGTGAGGGTACAATTATCGACTTCATGTTTCCCTAATTTGGCAACCCCCTTACTAATCTACATGTATGAAGCTATCTCTTAGATCTTTCATTTATATTGTTAATCACCTTATCTTGCTATCATTTTAATTACCAAAACAACTAAACAATCAATCAACCTTGATAGAATTCCAATCATATCCTATCATCTAGCATCTCTCGCCTCCTTGTGATCGACCCCTCATTTCCCTAACTACATTTGTTTATTAACTAAGCCTAATATATCTTTATTAGGTATACAACAAGCAGTGGTGGAGTTAAGGGTTAGTAGTTGAAAGTTTCGAAATTTTTAGTCAAAATTTTCTAACTTTTTTCGAATTTCCCTCAAACTATTACCCATCCCGCTGAGATTTTTCACCCCCGTTGAATTCTGTTCTTAGACTCCGCGACCACGACAAGCCTATCAATAACATAAACTACCAAACCATAATTTTCCTTTGGCATCATTAGCCTTTTGTCTTTCTCACATCTTCCCACTTATAACGCCTACGGCCTACCCCAAACATAAGAAGAATTGTTAAGATTTATTTTCCTCCTTCATTTTGCCTAGGATGCCCGGTGAGCCAAAGTCATATGCTCTAAAAGATAATATTTATAATATTTAAGGCCTTAAACTAAATAATAGTATAGGTTAATAAGGATCGATCCACAAAAAAGACGATGCTAACTAAAGTTTAAGAAGTAAAGAGTACAAGTAACTAAAGATGGAGGGTAAATATTGATTGAGTAACTAATGGCCAAGTAAATTAAATAGTAAGTAAATAAGAAGAGTTTAGAAGATTAAAAGTCCCGAGTAAAGGTTTATCCGCTAACTAGTTAAAATTGATCGGCAACCACTAATCCCAATTTATCCCTTGAGTATCCGCTGTAAAACAATATTTTTAAATGCTCATTGGATAATATTACTCAGTTCGAAACGCGAGACTAGGGGTGTAACCGAGCCGAACTCGAGCTTGCCTATGATCGAGCTCGGCTCGTATTATAAATATTGAGTTCGAGCCCGATCCCGAGCCGAGCTCTTGAGATCAAGGCTCGGGATCGGCTCATATAATATTTTACGAGTCCGAGCTCGAGCCCGAGCTTTGTTTGCATACCATCTTTTGAACATTATGTTAAATATAATGTAATTTTTGATTTAAAAATTCAAATTCAAACGAGAATATTTTCTTTTTGTTAGCTTATAATAACAATTATTATGTTATTTTATTTTTTAAACTAATATTTTAATTTATTCATCGTAAAGTTGATACAATTTAAGTAAATATATCGATAAATATTAAGTAATTTTAAAATTAACGAGCTTACAAGCCGAGCTTTAGTGTGCTCGAGCTCGGCTCGGTTTGGGCTCAGCTTGGCTCGAGCTTGAGCTCAGTTTGACCGATCTTGAGCCGAACTTTGACTGAGCCGATCCCAATGGCTTGTCGAGCAGGCTTAGCTCATTTACATCCCGACGCGAGACTAAGCACCTAATTAATCAACAATCTAATCCAAGTGTTTAGATTTAATTCATTAACAGCATGAATGAATAGAACAATCAACATAAATAACGACCTTTAACACAAGCGGTTATCATTTCGAATTATATATTTATTCCCCCTTTTACCCAACTACAATGAAACACATACAAACAATTGAATTAAAGGTCACAACTTTATCTAATAAATTGAACAATTAGGAATTGAAACACATAAAATTGCAATAGATCGAAAAATGAAATAATCAATTGTCCACTTTATTTATGTATATACATACCTCTTATGACCAATCCTTAACTTATGGTCCTATGGAGCTATTTTGGTCTTTATACAACCCTGAGCAGTTCTAATACTGGGCTGGATTGATTTCTTGATGTAGGCATGTAGCCCAAAATATCAGGCCCAACAGGCCGTATATACTCCGTATTCAATAGGTACAGATCCCGAGAACATTAAGAAAAATCCAAACTAGGTCGCCTGCATAAATTTAAGACACTAATTAGACATATCTCCACGGCTAATTTTTCTAGTCGATTCTTGCATTTAGTGAAAAACTTTGTTGGTGCAGCATTTATTTTGGTGGAGTAATTGATTTTTACCCTGGATTTAGCAATTAGGGGTGCCCTACGTAACATGTGTCAGGTGGTACTTTGCGTACAGTATGCATGGTGGAGTGGTAGTAGCACGTGGTTGTTCCGTTGATGCCACCTGAACGACAAAATTATAGAAATTCCCAAATGGTCCATAACTACCCACACCTCACATGCCGCACCTTCCTCAAACACATGTACCGCCAAATTATACAGATTTAAATAGTCTCAATAACATCCGTCATAAGTTTGTAACGGGTGACGGGTCAAGTATTACCCACATGAAAGAAAAAGACAAAAGTATAAATGCCTAGGGAATTACTAATAGTTTGTCTTTATCCACCCAAGTGAATTTTATTTGACATATCACAAGTTTATGACGGATATTACTCGTCACAAATGAGAATTTGTGATGATATGGAGTCCGCAACCCACAATCCCACATGATTTCTTGGTTTGAAAACTTGGGGCAAGGGTTTTCAGGTAACGAGTTAAATATTATTTATATGAATAGATAAGAAAAAAATTAGAATGTTTAGAAAATAACAAATGCACTTGTGTTACGTGTCTTTATTTATTTATGTGGATGATATTTAACTCGTTATAAATTTGTGACGAGATGCCCGTTACAAACAAGAATTTGTGAAAAAGTTTGGGTTTATTTTTGTTATTCGGACTATTTCTTTTTTCAGTAAATCTCTCTTAAAACGGTCTTAGTTTAAGACGAGAAAATATCAATAGTTTTAATAAAAAATGATCATTTAATAACAAAATATTATAACTAAAAGGGTTTTTTGTCAAACAACCTTTAAAAAAAAAAAAAATTCYAAACACCACCTTTAAAAAAAAAATTGTCAAACACAATCTTTAATAATTTTTTTTTGTCAAACACGACCTTTTTGGCAAGATTTCAGCAACTTCGTGACAACTTGAAATGGTGACTTTCGGTCAATATTTGAGATAGCAAACGAGGTCGGTTTGAGGTGTTTTTGGACTCGTTGGAAAGGTGAGAATGCGGGCGTTCTAGGGCTTGTCAACACATTGGTCAAATGCGGCCTTATGTGGAGCATTTTCGGTCACTTAAGTGTTTCGGATGCGAGAATTTACTTTGACTTTTTTGTTTGTTTTTACCTCCAATTCACTCCCCTCGAACAATCACTTGCACCCAACAACCACCACAAAAAACACAACTACGACGTTCCTTGCACTACCCTCTACCAACATACCAAATTTCAAACCAAACAAAGCATCCTAACCCAACAAAAAACCCCCTAACCACTCGCTATAAACCCAGACTTTCTGAGTAGCCTTACTTTACACACCAATCGACCCCACATAAGGCCGTCTTTGACCACTGTGTTGACAACCCCATGAAAGCCTGTACTCTCGCCTTTCCAACGAGTCCAAAAACACCTCAAACCGACTTCGTTTGCTGTTTCAAACATCGACCGAAACTCACCCATTTCAAGTTGTCACGAAGTTGCTGAAATCTTGCCAAAAAGGTCGTGTTTGACAAAAAAAAAAATTATTAAGGGTTGTGTTTGACAAACTTTTTTTTTTTAAAGGTGGTGTTTGAAATTTTCTTTTTTTTAAAGGTTGTGTTTGACAAAAAACCCTAACTAAAATTGTCACTTTTAAACAAAAAACTTATGTTAACATTGTATCAGAAAATATTTACATTTTATTATAAAATGGTCACATTTAATCCGTCTTAGTTTCAGACGAAAAAATTTTGAAATGAGAATTTATCGTTCTTTTACTAATTATTTTTGTCACAAAAACGAAATATGTACTCTCGTAATTTTCGAGCATGAAAGTAATAATGGTTTTTCTAGCATGTACTCTTAATATGCGTGCTCTTAGGACACACGTTAATAAGCTAATTAAAAAAAGCTTTTTAAGAAAATTTCATGAAAAATTGATGTACATACTCATATTTGAAATTTTTGTCAAAATAAGTTGTTTTAACAAACTAATTAAGAAAATGGGTTAACTTTCAAAGTATTATCCCAAAATGGGTCCACGTCATCACTGAAGCTAGGCTCGTATTCTAGTCGCAAACCCTGACATCGACTACACCCCTTTATGCCTTATCGAACCTGTTTTTCTATTTCAAAGCAAATCGCCGTTGGAGCTGGCGATGTCGTTATGGGTCTTAGCGACTTTATATAGGTTAGATTAAGGCTTAAATTAACCCTAGTTGGATCCTTCTCTCAGATGAAAAATGCCAAGGGAGCTGGCGACTTGGATTTCAGTCGTCGCGGGGCTTGGCGACTTGATAGAGGACAGATTAAGGTATTTTTTGCAAAAAAATGGATCCATCTCTCAGAAGAAAGTCGCCATGGAAGCTGGCGTTTGGTCTGAAATCGCGGCCTCCCTTGGCGACTTGAGTCTGTGCACACTTCAGAAATAACAAACATTTTTGGTTGGCTCTTAAGGTTCACTTACATGCTATAGGCGGTTTTCTCCCACATTTGTATGTCACCGTGTGAGGTTTTAACTCATGAATTTTAAAACTTTGATCTACCCTCAAATTATACGACGTAACTACATTGGTCAAAGATCTCTTATTAGGAAATGTTTGACCAACACAAAATTATCCCCGAACATCATAGGGGACAACATTTTTTCAATTAATCCAATTATTCCCATGTAATTCGTCAAGTTTAGGAATACTAGTGAATTCCGTATTTGAAGCAGTTGGAGACACAAGATCAGTGTCGTCCTCCTCATCATCACCGTCATCACTAGCATTCTCTAGTCTTAAATCAACATCATCCTCAACTTCATCCCCTTGAATATTACCGTCACCTACCTCTACTCCTATATTATTTGTTAACAATGATACATACCGATCATCATTCTCTAAACCTTGTACATTATGTGTGGGTGACATAAAATTATTGAGAAATAAACTATTGTCATTTAACATCCTAAAAAATGACACATTTGGTACTACATTTACATTACTTACTTGAGGTTGTTGAATTGGTATCAACTCAACATAAATGTTTATAGATCCCGCCTTTGAATGACATGTACTAGCCCACATCGCTTTTAAAGAACGATCATTGTTAAAAGAAACAACCTTAAAACATCCAAAACTAGGATACTTCATTTACACCACTAATTTATACATACTTCTATCAACACCAATTGTAGTGTATATCTTATTAAGAAGATCATTGTAGCTCATGTTACTACTAGCAAAAATAAAATACTCATTTCCACCTACATAACTCACACACCCATCTCCTTCAACTATTTCACCATCCCAATAAACACAATAAAGAAAAATGACTTCTCTCCATAACTATAACAAAAMCAATTTACACTRATCAACTAACAACCACCTAAATTCAACAAAACCAATTTACACTAATCAACTAACAACCACTTTAATTCAACAAAACTATCAAATATAGGGGATAATTATCATAAACAAGAACAACTAGCTACACTAATCAACTTCTTGTTTGATATTACCTAGAGACTAATAATCTAAGTTTTAATTAAAGTAATTAATTGATTTTAGTGGATTTTAGAGGAAAAGTCGAGTAAGATAAAAGGTAGGGTTTGAATAGAGTTTTTTTTTTTTTTTTTTTTTTTTTTTTTTTTTTTAAGAGGAATGATCGAAAAGGGGAGAAGGATTGTGTTTTGTTATGGCCTGCAAACCAAGTCGCCAAGCGCCTTGGCGTTTTGACTTCTTTCCCTAACATCATAAAAACCGATCCTACATGAACCTATTTGGGGATAATATTTTGAAAATTAACCCATCTTGTTAATTAATTTGTTAAAACAACCCATTTTGGCAAAAAATTCCTCATATTTACCATAATTAGTGAAATATTCTTAACAATTTTTTTTAGTTACCTTATTAACACGTGCCCTAAGAGTACTCGTTAGAAAATTATGGATAAACATAAACCATTAAGAACACACGTTAGAAAATTATGGATAAATATAAACCGTTATGAACACACGTTAAAAAATTATGGATAAACATAAACGGAAAAACATGTAGGCTACCTCACTGTTAAACTAATCAAGGATTGGTTGATATGAGTGGTAAGGAATGGAAAACCAAACTTAGGAGAAGTCTGCCTATTAAATTACCTTTAGTATCTCGAAGGAGATTGTCCTAACTGTCGGTAAAGATATTCCTGCCTTCCTGGTCACGATAAAAAAATAAAAAATAAGGATATGGGCTACGTGCACTTAAAATAGCACACTATTAATATTGGAATATTACTATAATGAGTCATTTCCCTTGTTATAAGATGAGCTTCATTTCGTAATCAATGAAGAAAATCTGGTTATAAAGCTATCCATGCATAATGCTTTCATATTCAACCCAACAAAATAATGACACGATGACCAAGATAGTTAATTCGGATTTTCTAAAGCACATGTTAATAAGTTAATTAGAGAAAGTTTGGCGAGAATATATCATGAAAAATAGATGTACAAACTCACGATTATCATAATTACTAATTAGTGAAATATTCTCAACAAACTTTCTCTAATTAACTTATTAACATTTGCCGAAGATATGTTAGAAAATCCGTAATTAAAAAATCATGTATAATGCCACGAGTACTATCAACTAATCCGCGATATTTTTTTGTTTAAAGTGATTTAAAGTTTGTTGGTATACAACACTCCACCTAATATCCACGAAAAGGGAAATTTCCATCCGACAAATGACAGCCATCGAAAACTTGTAAGAGTTGCCTCTTGAGAAATATAAAAATCCTAAGCTTTTGTTCTATTCGGCTTTTATTCAGGTTTAGTTTAGTTCAGCTTTATTTATTGTAGTAAATTTCGATTCGGTTAAGCTCACCTGAACTTATTTCAGTTTAGTTCAGTTTAGTTCAGTTCAGTTCAATTCAGTTCCATTCAGTTCAATTCAGTTCCATTCAGCCCAAAAGAACAGAACCTAGTTCATATAATTGTAAAAATGGAGTAGGTTGTTTTGGGGGTTAGGATGATTCTAATATTTGTTTCATAGCAATAAATCTTGTGTTAGGAGGTTTTATTTACACTGAATTAGTGTAAAACCACCTCACATTGTACCTGAAATATCTTCTCATAATTTCTCTTATTAACTATGCATGGTTTGTGTGGGGTATATTTGTTTTTAATAGATGATTTTACACTAATTTGGTGTCAAACCGTTTTACACAAGACCAACTTTTTTTTGTAGATAGAGTAAGATGAGTTTTTAGGATTTAATGGCAACGAACGTATCTAAAATTCTTAGCAATAAAAAAATTGAGGTATATATAAATATATTAATTAATAAATACATCTATCTATACTATATAATTAAAATGCTAGATTAAAGCATTTAATTTAATTACATCATGACATTAGCATTCAATTTAATTCCACTTGGCAATTTTAAATCCTAATAATTTCTATTCATTTTTTATTGATTATTTAATTTATTTCTATTCATCTATATCTATATCTATATAATACAATTAAAAGAGTAACTAAAATGACAAATCTATCTATCTATATAAATTAAAAAGGTAACTAAAATGACAAATTTAAATATGACATGGCAAATTTTAATGTGTCATGTCAAATTTTTAA
>VHZZ01000238.1:213540-223587 GCA_009801015.1 Silene noctiflora
ATTGATGTAAAATGATGTACAATAGATAAAAAGAAATGTCGTAAAAACATAACTTTAAATGACACCCGTGATTTTTCACGGGTCACAAAACTAGTCGTATCTTAATGAATGCAACAATAATGTTAAATAAAAATTATTCAATAATATTAACCACGCGAAAATCAACTATAAAATGGAGTAGCATTAACAACCACAACCATCATAATTATATGTTCCTTTAGTAATATGCAACCGTTCCGTGGATAAAGTTGACATGATTGACTAAAAATGGAAAAGAAAATATATGAGGATATTTTTATACATAAATGATATAAAGGGATAAAACATTTTTACTATTCTAAGTAAACTCTATCGTTTGGAATTAATTCTCAACTCTATTGAATCCTCTCATATTATTAATTAGATGAGCACTTTTTTCATGAATTTGCCCAAAAAATTAAGTTCTTCTAAAATAAAGGAAGTTGTTTAACTAATTTCTTTAGTTAAAGCGAAAACTCCTCTTCGTCCAATAAAATTCAACTTTTCTAATTGCTCAAAACCAAAATCCTTCTTGTTTGATTTCTAGTAATTATTATAAAATGTAAAATCATTTTATGTCGAATTCCTATAAAAATACAGTATTACAAAATAGTTATTTCACGATTGTATCTCCTCTCCTATTTACACTGTGTAAACTTTTGACAAAGCCTACTAATCAAATCATTAATTTTGTCATTCATATCTCTTAAAACGAATTAAATTGTACCTCAATCACACATAAAAGACAAATTTCCTTTTTATAATTTCTACACATAAATCATGATACGTTAAAACAAATAAAATTTTACCTCAATCAATAGAAAACACAAATTTCCTTTTTATAATTTCTACAAATAAATCATAATACATTTATTTTCTTTATATATTTGATCTATTTTAAATTTTAAACCGATATATGTCGCTTAAATTGTTTTAATGTTGTCCTAATTAAGAACTACATTTACTTCCATAATTCCCTCCTAACAAGAAGCACAATTGTAGATTGTCCATTCCTAAAAAATCTCCCCCTCTCACAATCTCCCTTCTTCTCCTCCCAATTTCCCCAATTAAAATTCCCAAATCAAAAACCCTAATTCCCCAAATTCACCCACAATTACCACCATTAATGTGCCCATCAATGGATTCCACCCACCTTACCCTAACAATCCCCAAACCACCTCCTTTCATCACCACAACCACCAACACCACACCACACAATTCATCAATCTGGTTTGAAACCCGTCTCTTTTACATCCGAATCTCCCCGTGCGCCATCTCCACCGTCCCAGACCACCTAACCCTCCGCCATATCCGCGACGAGCTTGGCGTGTCCTTAGAAATCAACGGCGCGCGGATAGCGGCGTCTTCAGCCGCGTCCACCACCCTCCGCCGCGACCGAGTCGACTCGGATGCGTCTGAGGTTACGTATGTTAGTACTGATACCGTTCGCATTAATGGCGGGATTGAGTTCGAGGTTTATGATGTTGATGATTTAATTTTATGTGGTTCGCTTTGTCGGCTTGAGGATGAATGGAGTATGGAGTGTTTTCCGGCGTCTGGTGGTGGTGCGACGTCGTTTTGTCAGCCGAAATTGGGGATTTCTTCGCCGTGTTTTGAGGTTTATATTGCTGGACGGTGGGCGGATGCGCCGGTTATTTTGACGAAGATGGTGAGTTTTAGTCCGAGGAGGAAATCGCCGAAATATTCTACTTTGGATTCGATTCCGGAGGTTTCGGATGATGTTGAGAAGGATCGGAAGATTGTTTCGGTTCCTAGTAGTTTGATTCGCCAGCGGAATCTACAGGTAGTTAGTTATGTGTTTTCGATTTTATTCACACAGTCTTATCATTTGTTTATCTTTGATTAAAATATCGCTCAAGAATAGAAAAAAAGGTACTCCCTTTGTCCCGGTCATTTGTTGTCCTTTTTCATTTTTGGGTGTCTCCGTCTATTGTTGTTCTTTCTATTTTAAGAATGAACTTGACGAGCAATATGATCATTTACACTCGATTTATTCTACTTGTCATTTAGTAATTGCCCCCTCCTCTTTCCTTGGTCTTTGTGCCAAAACCAAAGAAAAACAATTGACGGACGTTGAGACTAAATAATTGATGGAATAATATGTTAATATGTGAGTTGCTTACATTGACTGTTTAATTAAAACAAGAGGTAAGATCTTGTTTAATGAGTTTGTGAGTGGCGAAGGTTGAAGGTTTTGTTGGAGGAGAAGATAGATATTGCTTGTTGACATTTTGATATCGTCAAATGTGAATTAGCTTGGCTGGTGTTGTCGTTGTCTTCGTCTTCAAATGATTTAATATTTTCAAATGTCTATTAGATATTGTTTAGACGTGTTCAACTCAGTTGGCGTAGATTTGTAGAAGATTAGTTTTGCTTGAAATGTGTACCTAAAGACTACAGCTTTGTTTCAGTTTTTGAAGCTAAGGTGAAGGACGGAATATTATCGTGAAATTGAAAGATGAGATGTAGGATCTTTGTTCAGGATTTTAGAAATAGCGCCCTCTCTTAGAGTTGGCAGTGAATTTAAGAGGAACGTTTTTTGTTAGGAGGTCGATGTGGCGGTGCAACGGTAGATGATTGTGGAACTTTTGTGTTGAGCATTTTTGTTAATATACTAACAGTGAGCCAAGATGTCATGTTGTCTATATAGTAAATAAATGTAGGAACTAGGTTGATGTAGTTGGTGTTGCTTTCTTTTCAAGGTAATCTTTAAGTTGAATTGGCATGTTAAGATGCAAGGGTTTATGATTCTGATATAGTATTATCGTGTAACGGTCTTCAACTATGATATTGGTCTATTTTGGATCCAGCCAACTTGATATAGATATGTCCAATCTATTAAGGAAAAAATAGGGATTACAAATTGTGTTTACGGATTGTGGGATGTTTACAAAAAAATTAGAAAAGGTTGAAGTGATGATGTGATTAGAAGAAGCGAGAGTTATGAATATTCTCACAAAAATAAAGGGAAGTAGGAGGTGATGGTGAGTATAGAGATAAGGAGTGGTAGTAACCCCCCTTCCCCTAGGGGGAATTAGTTCCCCCTTCCATATGGCAGTAATAGTTCTCACTGTCCCTTTGTTTTCCCTTCACCAGCCCGTCATATTCCCTCACCGTCATTACTCGTGGCGTATACCTTGGGGCCCCAATCCAAGCAAACCCTTAAACTATAACTTTCTTTGTCGCCTTCACCCTCTTTTTTTTGTTCTTGTTTAACAGTTTTTCGATTCCTTACTTTTTTTTTATCAATGCAACTTAATGTCATTTCAGCTTACTGGAAGCGAGGATGAGTATGATCCCGGAGGAAAAATGGCTCACGGCTATTATCCAGATGATCTTTACATTGACGAGGATGGTCAGCTGTCGTGGTTCAATACTGGCGTTAGAGTTGGTGTAGGCATTGGCCTTGGTATGTGTCTTGGCCTTGGTATTGGTGTTGGACTACTTATGCGTTCATATCAAACGACCACCAGGAACTTTAGGAGGAGATTCTTCTGATGGGTATAGTTTCACATGTGAGCATTTGATCGGAGAATGATGGATAAGAAGAAAAGAAATGACAATGCTTTAGAATCTTATGACTTGTTCAGTTTGAGTGAAATGTTGAGTTGGTTGTGGTGTTGTGAGGAATGTCAGAAACTGCTATATCTGAGTTAGTTTTGTAATGTCCAATAGTTTGTTCAGTGAGTCTTGTATGCGACGGCATGTCAGACCAACACAAATACTCGTGTATTTCTCATGTGTTGGTCTCACATGTAAGATCGTCTCATATAAGTATTTGTGTAGTTTGTTTGATTTCTGTATATCCGAGGTTTTAGGTGTTTGTCTAGGAAGGCGGTGTATAAATTGCCTCATCCGGCTATGTTTCTTGGTTTCCCACATATTTGTAACTGTGTAGACTGTAGAGCACTAGAGGTACATAAATTTTGTCCGAAAGATGTAAAAGACTATAAAAGGTATATATTCTGGCTGTAATTTTTATTTTGTTTTAGCATTGTCAAATCGTGAATTCTGGTCATTATTTTGTTTATTTGCTTGTTGAATCCTTGGCTGCCGGTGTTGCCTCCTTTCTACACCACAAGATGACTTGAGATTATTGCCTCCTCTCTACACCACAGAATGTGATTTGATGAGGAAATGTCAAAGTCATCAACCTCTGGCCAGGTGTGTAAACCAGATGCACAAAGCTTGAACTTAACTGTCCTTGGAGTCTCGACTTGGCTTAGTTATCTCGAGGTCAGGATCGAGATGCACTTGACAACTGACTTGTATGGTCGCTGTGCATCTGAGGATATGCATGGCCGGTGGCCCGGAAGAATCACTGTCAACCGTAATTGTTGATTGTTTCTGTTTAATGGTAGCCATGTATAGAAAATGAGAAAAAAAGAAGTGGCGGATATGATAGAGCACGATTGTTTTGGCATTGTCAACTTTAGGTGATGTTGATGTCAAACTTGTTACTTTAGAACTACTAGTTGATTATTTGTGACAAGAGAAGATTAGAGTTTATCGTAAATCCGGAACTAATTGGTTGAATAACAAAAGTACTCCACTGCTTCCCTATTGCTTCCCTTTATCTCAGTTATTTGTTATTTGAGTAATTTAATCAAAGATAAACTAATGATTGAATAAGAGTATTAATTACTTATCGAATAAATATTTTTTCACTCTAGACTTTATACATATTTTTTTTTTTTTTTTTTTTTTTTAAATTTCAACAACCAAACTTTTGATGATTCACTTGAACCTGAAATGGGGATAATATGAAGGAACACGTGTACTCCGGGGTTTGTAATGTAAACTAACTTTCCTTCTTTTATTTTAATATCAGTTTATCGTTGTCAAAAAAATAAAATAAAAAAATTCCTAATTATCCAAATACAGCGCGCGATTGTATCAATAACCCATTTTCATCACATAAAAAAATTCCTAATTATCCAAATATAGCGTGTGATTGTATCAAAAACCCATTTTCATCACCGTGTTTCATAGAATGAAGTTGCCTTATTAATTTTCATGGTTGCTCTTTTATGTACAACTTTTACACTTTTATAGATATTTTTTCATTTTGTTTTCACTCACTACCCTTTTGCCTTTGTAATTCCTTATGTTCTTTCTCATTAAACCTAATTAATTTTTTCTCTCAAATTCTTCAATTATATCTTAATTTCTCATGTCGAACAAGTAGTTATGTTGTTTTATCAAACAAAGTAAGTTAATTTTTGGGGTTAATTTGATTTAATCATTTTTATATTTAATTAGGGTTTTAGATTTTTCAATTACGGATCAACGAGATAATGGCCACGGTGTAGAGTGTAATACATTCGGCATCCTAGCTAGAAAATGATCGTAATATTAAAATTGTAAGTATGATTGATGATACTGAATTGTCAAGTGGTAAACTTATTCAACATTCTACCAACCAAATTTATTGCTCTATTTGGTAATTGTAATTTAAAGTACATACACTATGAGAACTCTCATTTCTTTCTTTCTCCTCCTGATTTACGAATTATTGTCACTAACCCCATGTTTTCGATTTGCTCCTCTATTTCAACTTGCCTGAAAGTTTATTGGAGTATGATTTTAGTTTGCCCTATGTTTTAGAAATAATTTCCCAAGTTATCACGGTTGAATGTTCAAAGAAAATGGAAGAGGCTCTTGTGTTTTGGTGGAGCAATAACAAGGGAGAAGATAGATTGGAAAAAATAAAAGGGGTAAATCTGAAAAATGCGTACTTGATAGAGTAAAATGCGTACATAAAAAAGCATCACTCTTAATTTTTTGGGTATGAGGGAATCCACAGCTATTACCTTTGGTATGCACCAGATCAACATCTAGGTATACGTAATAGCCTGCGTTCATATGAGATTATGAGTCAATCTCTAGTTAAATCAATATCCATGGAGATGTTACATATTCTAAGTCTCCAAAGATAGAGAATTTTTGAGGAAAAAATGGGTTTCCTCTAGTATTGTTAAGTGTGTGGAGATGTTACAAATCTATTACGGTAAACTCATTATTAGAGTCTAGTAGAAGACTGAGTGAATTAGGTGTCCAAATAAAATTTATAACTTTAAGGGTTTTTCTATGGTGTACCCTTCAAGTTTTAACTTTTCTATCGTGTACCTCTACTTTTTTCATATTCTATTGTATACCCTTAAACTTCATTAACCAGTCCTAAACATGCCCTTTTGTTAATAATCTGTCAACTTACCACTAATTTCGTCAGTTTTGAGCTTAGTTGGCATGACTTGGCCTTTTGTTAATGCTGACTAACCCACCACATCAATTTCCCTCCAATTTTCCCCATCTTTTTAAAATAATCCCTCCTAAAATTTCCCTCCTTTTTCTTTGTATTTATTTTCCTCACATCCCTCATTTCTTCTTGACTCCTCCTTCTTTCTACTTTCTGCAACAAAAAATTTCTGTTTTTTTCTACTTTTTTTTCATTTTTGCTATTATGTCATCTTCTTCTTCATGGATGAGAAGTAACCCAATTGAAGGTCTTCAATTTAAAAATCAAGCTTGCAATCGATGCGGAAGAAATGCAGTTCTCAAAATTTCTGGGTCGGTTAGTAATCCAAGGAAGACTTATTTCTAATGTCAAGAATGCAATCTGTTTGTTATGTGGCTATCTGAAGAGCATATCAGCATAACATCTTCTTTCAAGATGAGAAATATCAATGAAGATGATTGTTCTTCATCCTCATTTGAAGTTACTGATGAAATTAGATGTATAAAAAGTGATATGTATGAATTAGGCAGGTGCACAAAGCTTTTTATGAAATTGTATGCTTTTATGTTATTTGTACTAGTGCTAGTTATTGTTATGAAGATGTAATTGAGATACTATGGAGCAATAAAGTTGGAAGTTTTTATAGCTTATCTGAAATTTGCAAAAGAGTACATCATAGWTTGTCTGACTACCATTAGCAATCAATTAACCAACTTAGTTTGCACACAAGTCTGACTAACATGAGATTAAAGAGCAACTATTTAAAGTTTTCTTAACACCAAAATAAAGAGCAACTATGTAAAGTTTTCCTTGTACAAAAAATAAACAGCTATTTGGAATCTGTCTGATGCTCCTTTTCAAAACATAATCTTGCTCCTTGATTTCCCTGATAATTAGGTGGTCTTCCTCCTCTTTCTCAGTGCTTGACTTGATGTTGTTGCCTCTTCTTGAGTGCCCAGATCAGTAGAAGGTCTTACTATATCTCTTTCTAACTGACTTAGTGATGGATACAATGAGGTGTATAATTTTCTGTCAGCCCTTTCTTTGATCTACTGTTGCGAATTTTTCCTTGCATTTCATCCTTCTCCTTGGCTGTATAACCTCCCTTGCATGTTTTGGAGTTGTGTCCAAAGAAGTTACATTCTTACATTTGACAGTAATTGATCTCCTGCCTTTCCTTTTCTCCCCTTGCTCTCTTTTCATGTTTCTTGATGGTCTTCCAATGGATCTCCTTAGTGTAGGGGGCTCAAGAGAAGGAACGTCAAAGACTGGTCATTGTTGTGTATCAGGTATAGGGTTAATGTTTAAACCATATGCTTCTCTATACTTTATCACTGAAAACCATTCATTAACAAACTCAGATGGCTCCTTATCAGCATCTATTATAGCTCTAATGGCATGTCTACAAGGTATGCCACTGATCTGCCATTAGCTACAAGTGCAAGTTCTCTTGTTTAGAGATAAGGGAAGATAACTCCTTCTCTCTTTAACCTCATATTCACCAGGACCAGAGAACATTGCTTGACACTCTCTTGAATCTTTAGTTAGCTTCCTCAACCTTTCTAGAATGTTTGGACACACTCCATTCTCATCCCAAGATTCAGCTATGTGTTGCCTCGTAGCATGTCTTACCATAACAAGTCTCCTAATACCTAATTCACATCAACAAATAAATGGATTACTAATATGAATTATATGTATAAATAACTTTAANAAGTCTCCTAATACCTAATTCACATCAACAAATAAATGGATTACTAATATGAATTATATGTATAAATAACTTTAAATGAATTAAATAAAACTTACCTTCAAGTAGAGTCAAGATTGGATTAGTTCTATGTACTCCCAAGGTTGCATTGAAACTCTYAACAAAATTTGATGTATTATCCTCAGCAGATAATTCAGGATCAAACATGTGTTTGGTCCACATCTCCTTCTCTCCTAAGTCCAGAAACCACCTAGCAACACCCCTTCCTCCATGTTGGACCACCATTTCAAGAGMTTTCTTGAATGTAAATTCAGAGGTTGCATTAACTACTCTCCAAAAGAGGTTATACATCARGACACCRGGGTAATCAGCTTTGAAATTTTTGCACAAATGTCTGGCACAAAATCTTCTATATGCTTCCGGCYAAACARTATTTAAAGCAGRTTCAACACCCTTTTGTCTATCAKAAATGATAGTCCAATTGCTTATGCCACTATCCTTGAGGATGTATTTCAAATTCCAAAAGAAATTGGACCAGCTGTCCTTGTTCTCAGACTCTACCACRGATACTGCCAAAGGTAAGATCTCATTGTTGCCATCAATGGCAACTGTTGTTAGTAAGACACCACCATGGTTACCCTTCAAATGTGTYCCATCAACACCAATTAAGCTTCTACAACCARCTATCACACCCTTAATTTGAGCATCAAAAKCAATGAATATGCTTTTAAATTGTAGAGGATGTTCTGGACTATTCACATTAACCCAACTACAAATTGCATAGCTTCCTGGATTGGTCCTTTTAACCAATTCACAATATGCTATGGCAACATTTTGTATGACTCGTCATGGCCACCATTAATCTCTTTCAAGGCTAACTCCTTCATCCTATAAACAGTTGAAGTTTTCATTTTCAAACCATACCTCTCTAGTAGTAGATCTTGGATTGACTGCCCTGATATGTCAGGATTTGCCCTAATATCACCCAATAATTTTTTGGCAACCCAATATGAAGTGGCCATATGATTGTGATCTTTGACACCAGCACAACCATGTCTTTTATTTCTTATATTTTTGATTGCCCAACTTATGCCATCAGGGAGGACACTAGCATGAATCCTTCAATCACATTTTAAGGTTACACATTCTGCTGTGTACCTCTTCTTATCTTCCTTCACCACAATAACATAAAACCCCTCTTGTATGCAGTACTTTTTTAACACATCCTTGAAGTGACCTTGATCCATAAACAACATTCATGGTCTGAGTCTTATTCCACCAAATTCCTGCTTGTCATACAATTCACCATTTTCTATGAGTTTTGAAGAATATCCCCCCCTCATCAGCATGTCATTCCATATTGTCATATGGATTATAACCATCATCTATATAATCAAGAGAAGACAATATCAGGTGATCCTCATCTTCCAATTCAGTCATATCAGCATCATCATCCTTCATATCCTTATCAGATGGATGAAAACTATCACCAGTTTCACTTTCAGAACCCTCATCTCCCATAAACTGACCCTTACCCCTTGCTACTGAATTCATGCTGCTTCTTCTCTTCTTAACAACTATTGAGGTAGAGGTATTAGGAACAAAGATGCCCTTATTCTTAGCTGTAGCCTTTGGCATCTTAAACCATGAATCACCAACTTGGGTTTGACATGATTTGACTATTTCAGTTTTTGAAGGGGTTTTGCCTAATATTAGCCTTCTCCTGGGAGACAATGATGAACTAGCAGTTTCATTTGAGAGGGAATCGCCATGTTTATAGAAGGAATTTCATTTTCAGTGAAAGATGTAGAATTTTGGGTCACTCTAACACTTCCCCTAGGAGACAATGATGAACCAAAATCATGAGAGAGGATTGTTTCATCTGCAAATGAAATAGAAACATAGGATTTTTGTGGCCTTCTAAAAAGTAACTTCTCCTTGAAAAAAGTAGGCATAACCATATCATCTGCATTCTTTGTGACTTCATTGCCAATTGAACCACCCTCTTGACTTGCCCTTAAATTCCTAGCCAAAATAAGAACAGTTGATGGTGTAATAT
>VHZZ01000239.1:27549-45934 GCA_009801015.1 Silene noctiflora
AAAAAAAAAATAAAAAAAATAATTATCCTCTCTCATTCTACCATCTAGGGTCATTTAATAGCAAGTTCAGAAGATTCTTTGAACTAAAATCCAAAACTTCGCATGATTGTATTCATTCCTCTCCTTCTATTTTGGCATTACCTAGGGCTTGCTTGGATTGAGGGTAAAAAGGAGGAAATGAATAGAGGAGTGATATATAAAGTGCATTTCCCATGTTTGGTATGAGAGTAATTATTCACCTCTCGAATCTATTACCCTCATGAAGAGGTAATACATTACCAACCCTCCCCCGAGTAATGATTATGGGAGTAAAATATTTTCTCAGTAATCATTACTCTTATATGTCAAACTTATCATCAAGAAACTCATTACTAAAATAATTTACTTCCCCAGTAATTATCACCCGATTAAAATTTACCCCTTAATTATTCCATCGATTCCAGGCAAGCTCTAAGAAAGAATGGACAAAATCTCAATTGGGGCCTCGAATTACACAAGAAATCAAAAACCTATTTAAATTTAAGTTTGCTTTGATGCTTTCCACTTATATATCAACCTTATCACAAATATGGCTTCCTACTTTTCATCAACATTCACTTTTGCATGGTGCTTTTAACAGTGATCATTCCTCTATATTGTTGCCCTAGGCAATTCTCATTTGTGACGGAAGGTATTCGTCACTTTGAAAAGACGGGTACCAAATTGTGAGACAAAAGATTCATGAGAGGAGAGAGGAAAGCAAGTGGAGGGGTGCCCCCACTTTTTGCTTTATTCGTTTTGTGAGTGACATTACTCGTCACAAATACCGACCCGTCACAAGGGAGACGCTTTGCCTATTCTATGGCCTATGTAGTGGCGGAGCCAAAATGTTAGAGCGTGAGGTCGATTTAATATAAAATCGATCTTGGGACTTTAATTATCACCTTAAACTTTTGGTTGAGATGGTTTATTGCTTGACAAGTATGGTATCAGCCGATGGTTGGAGTGCATCTTAAGAAACCATCTCAAATTCTCAACAAAAAGTTTAAGCCAGTGTTTGGAGTCTAAAATCAGTTTTATGCTCTAACAATTTTATTTATTTTACTAAGATTTTTTTTATTATATTCCACTATGTCAAGTATATTTCGCGATTTAAAGTTATCTTTGAATGAGAATGTAATGATGTAACAATGACATTCTTTTTTAAGAAAAGGATAACCTAGATACATTTGTGAAGGAATAACTTTGTAGAAAAATTGATAATTGGTGAGTCAAAAGAATCATAAGGAAACCATCACCATACATAATAAAAATAGTAATATCGTTTTCATCGTTTTGTCAAGAATAGAAAGTGAAATGTAAACAACACCACACATGTAGTGCACAAATGCCATATTTCATGACACTTTCACTTTGGTAAATAAAGTAGAATTTTTAACAAAAGTGGCAAGAAATAAAGGTTTTATGATTAAAATATGCACCATAGGTCCATAAATTTTGCTTTTTTTATGGAAAAAACTTTGTTATTATATCTTAATTATGAGAAAATAGTTTCAAAGTTGTAACTATTGCATTTATTTATTTCAAAAAAGTTCTAACTAGTGTAATTATGAGAAAATATTGATCAAAGTCGACATTATTAATTAAACACGATATTCAAACTGGAGTATATATAAATGACATGGAGAATTAAAGAACTCTTTTGACCTTGTATGTGTCTCATAAATAGAATGTTAGGAGGAATGTAGGGGAAATATACATTTATGAGAGTTTTCTTCACCTTTTTTAATAATAACTTCGTTTACAATTACTGTTTCAATTATTTGTTAATTTCAAATTAAAATATTTCTCACAAAAAATAAAAATAAAAAGGATAATGAAGAATTATTTAACTAATTGAAATGTTTCATGTTGTTCATTATCACGGTCAGAATGTTCAACAAAAACATCAAGGTTTTTTTTCGAGGTCAAATGAAGCGCAACGCCAGTACGATATAGGCGGAATACCAATTCAAACCGTGACTCGTTGTTAGAATACCCTCTTCAATCAATCAATACTATATATATAATCCGGAAACTAAGAGATTTCAATATAACCAAATAAATATATACAAATTAATTATATTATACTCCCCCCATTTTTCTGTTTTCTTCTCATTTCTTCAATATATATGAGTAGTATTTTAATGAAATGGGAAAAAAACAGAAAAATAGAGGGAATATAGTTTTTAATCGATAGCGTTGTGTGATAGACCTGACAAAGGGAATTCAATATAAATATTATATAGTTTTGGTTGAAATATAAATTTAGAAAACACAAAAATATGGTGATTTTCCTTAAAAACATGTCCTACTTGTGGTATTAACGTACTAGCTAGTATAAAGATGTTAATTATTTAACATATATACACAAATATAATATAAGTATGTTATATTTTGGAAAATTAAAAGGTAAATAAATCAAGCTAAATTTCCAAAAAAAAAATATATAATATCCATAATTATTTCGATTTGTTTTAAATCATATACGAGCAATAAGTTTAAATGTTCATTCCCTAATAAATAAACCAACCCCTCTGACAAATTCCTGTAAGTAAAAAAAAATTATATTAATATTGCAATTATATCTTCGTTTTTAATTAACGAAAGTCATGTAAATTTTCCTTTTTTCCAACTTTTCAAAGATTTTAATTATCGTTTCTAATTACTTTCCTAATATTATATACGGAGTAGTGTATTAATAAATATAGATTTGGAATAGAGTTAGTAAGTAGACTTAGAGTAGGAATAACAAACTATATATATAAACACAAATTGTCGTTAAAGACGGTATTATCCGTCACAAGTTGAAGACGAAAGGTGCTCCTCTAAAAACCTCTTCTTCTTAATAAAAAAAAAAAAAAAATTGATAATGGAGAAATTATGTAGAGCAGCAGCAAAAAGGAACAGATTATCTGGTTGTACAAGCGAGGCTGTTCGAACTCGTAAAGTTAAGAAACCGTACTGCGATTCGATACCGAAACGCTTTGATGATCTTACAGATGATCTCTTGGTTGAGATCTTTCTTAAGCTTCCTGCCAAAATTCTTCATCGTTGCAAGTCCGTCTCCAAGCGTTGGCTCTCTCTTATTTCTTCCTCGTCTTTCGCCCGCTCTTTTATACGTCTTTCCAATGTTCCTGCTACCAAGATGTTACTCTTCAAAGTTAAAGATCACCATAAGTTTGATGCAGGGAAAGTTTATGCCATGCCCCTCCTCCATGATCTTCTCGTCGACCTTTCGTCGTTACCCTCCTCCTTTGATTTTATTCCAGCCCTTAAACGGAGGACGGGCAGGTACCTGCTGAGCATGCACTTGGTTGGCACCTACGGCGGCTTGGTCTTACTACAGGGCAAATTTATTGACCGGTCAGAAGAGTATTATAACTATTATGTCTGTAACCCGATTACCAAGCACTGGGTGGAATTACCTTTGATACGTATCTCCCGTCTTGTTGGTTTCACTTGCTATTATTTACAACAAGCACAGGGAGAAGAAGGTCGCGATTCTAGGATTTGGGCTGATGTCGCTTCCTATGACAACCTCATTAAGCACAATGCTGATTATGACCCAAACAGGATTGAATTCACTGTGGTGTCCATCAAAACAAACGAGCGGGCTCGGGTATTTGTTATTCATGTCTTGTCCTCTGCTGATGGAGTAGGTCCATGTAACAGACGCCGGGTAGGTCGATGGAACATACGCCGAGTTCCTTTTCCTCCTGGTTGGACTAGTGGACCGAAAACAAGTATGGTCGTGTTTGCCAACGGAAAGTTTCACTGGTGTGGGGAAAACTGCATTGCGGCATATGACCCTTTCTGCAAGCCTCTGCAGTGTGATCTCATTCCGTTCCCAGCAATGAATCCGCTCGATATTGGTGTTACTGGTTCCTTCATTTTGAAAGCTTTTGGAGAGAGTCTCAGATTGGTGAGACAATCATTTGCATTCGAAAGAGAACTCATGGCTTGGGACCTTGTGGATTATGGTAACAAGGTGTGGGTTAAAAACGTTGATGTTAGATATCGTGATCAAGGCCGCTCTCTGTGCTTTGAGTCCTTCGTGGGGGCCGAGAGCGCCGCAAAAGACAAGGCTTACTTCTCAGTTTACCCATCAACTATCATGCTCTTCGATGTCAAAAATAAATCCTTCCGACGTTTTTATTGTCCTACCAACTTGGACATTGGTACAGGAACGTACGCAACAGAGTCGGTCGAGCAATTCATATCAAGCCCATGGCCGACTCCTGTTCCACGGTTAAAAAAACGGAAATAGATAGGTTTAAGTCAGTTTGATCATAAGTTGAGTATATACTAGGTTTTCTTCGAAAGTTACCTGAAATTTTTACCAGTTTGCGATCTCCTGCTGAACATTTTATTTACGGAAACTTTTTTTTGGTGTATACTATCAAAGTCTATATTATAGATGGGGAAAAAATGAATCAAAATTCCAGTATTGACAGGAACTTGGGAAAATGAGTAGCGCCAAATAAGAAACATAAACCAATCAATGGTTTAACAAAACCAGTATTAGATCACGAATTCACGATCATAATGAGAATGTTTAACAAAACCCGCATTAAATTGCTTGATTGTATACCGACAATTACATACAAGGTTTTGTAATCCGGAAAACACAGCCAGGATATCCTATATACATTTAATTTGATTAAGAGTCAGTTCAATATTTCAGCTAATTGCGCGAATTTAAAATGTTTGTTCCTTTTCCTCTACAAAAGTCAATTTCAGACCCCCCCTGCAAAGTTCTAATCTTTCCTTCTCATATGCATTTTAGGTTTAGTATTGTCAAAAAAAATCACGAACCCGAATTTCCCTAATGAGAGGTTGAAGAGGGAACATCAATAATATGCTCAGGTCCCGGATTCTCAGGAACTTGAAGGGCACCTTCAGATCGGCCATTCACAGATCGTACAGGCTGCAAGAAACCTTGTAATCTTAATCGATATCTTTGGCTCGGGGTTTGGCCTCTGACTGATTGGGTTGCAGTCACCACGGTCGATGAGGGTCGTTCCCTTTCTGAGTCAGGTCGGAGGTTGGATAAGGCGCTGAGGTCCAGATTTGGGAAGACGGAACACCGACACCGAGGACATTTCACGTTTAACCGGAGCCACTGATCAATGCATTCTACATGGAAGTTGTGAGCACATGGCAGGCCTCGAACCTGTCAACCCATAAAACAGGTAATTATAATTTACAACAAACAATAGTAAGTGAGCCAAGTGACCCACATTAAATTTGCAGATACAGTATTATTTTTCACTTCAATGGCACAAACAGGGACATTATACTTTGTCAGTGTCCCGTAAAGAAAAAAAATCGAGTGGGATACTGTCGAAATCTCAAAAGACCTTACGTTATGACTTATGAGTATTTATATGATGAACTACTTTAATGAAACATTAGGAAATGTCTCTACATCTGATTGGAAATCAGCTACAAATGAACAACATTAATACCTCATTACCGACGTGAAATTCCTCCAGGCAAATAGGACATTCACTGCAGTCAGTTGGAACAGCCTTAAGCATAAACTTTGGAAGTTCTTGAATGAGAGCCTCCACTGCTTCTCGCTGCATGTAAAGAATAACGAACTTCGACTATCACAAAAATTGCTACTAATAAATAAAAAATGGTTTAAATTCTTGTCAGAAAAAAATATGTTCTTAGAAGCTCAGGTACTCGCATTACCAAAACAAACATGCTTATTCGGGATTCTAAAAACTTGAAAGAAAAATCGAAAAGGAAATAAGACGAGAGGGGAAGAAAAGGGGGCACCTGAGCTGTAGTCAAGTAAAGTCCAGGTTGGTATGCAGCAGCATCCTGGCCCATTCCTCTCATCTCCTGCCCAGCAGCTTCAAAAGCCCAATCAGGTACTCTAATCATGTCGACTAAAACCTGAAAATACCGTATTCTTGGTAGCTTATCCAACAAGAAGCAAAATATGGGCAAAAAAAAAGGGAACGTATAGACCAGAGGATACAAAAGGAGGAACATAGAGAAAAACAACACTGGCGACCGGAATATTTCAATACCAAATCCTAATATGGCAATAACACTAGACAAAATATTGAATTTATGGATTCGCCAAGTCACTTTGATACACAGGAATTACGTATTTGAATTACAGCGAACCGCATATTCATATTACGAAATCAAATTGGTTGGTAAGTCGTATTAAGACTCTGGTAACCTACTACAAAGTACTATATCACACATCAGCAGTCCATCCAAATCATCTACATGACATGCTGGAGGGCAACGAAAATACTGAAAATAAATGTGGTCAGCAAATTAATGACAGCCGATTTAATCAAACATCGATTAACATTTGCCGAATTATTTACAAAAGATGTCAAATTATGGTACGCCTTTTTACCACAGTAAGTACTGTATATAAAAGACTGTAGACAAAAAAAACATATTCCTAGGACAACTACTTAACATAGAATAGTGCACGGGAAGAGTGATTACCCCAAACTCAGAAACAGGAATTCCCTGCTGAACTCGTACCATGTGAGCTTGTCTTCTTGCCAGCCACTGATCATATAGAAATTGAATGACTAAATGAGTGTGAAACAAACTATAATAGAAACTAGAATTAAGAATCTCTCCTAATACGCGACTGTAAACAGTAGGATAAACTCCGGCCTTCTCACTTAATTCGTTATGTGTTTCTTATATGGAAATATTACGCAATTCTGTACGTTTCTTATTTACCAATTTCAGATGTAAAAGTTACATGAGAATATGTCATCTATGGACTAAATAAATGACACCAAGGTTGGAAGCAGACCTTCCCGAAACAAAAGAAAGCAATGCAGCCAAGTCCAGAATAACTAAAGAGCAACCAGATAAGGAAACCCCACTTCTGACCTTCTTCAGGTAACTGCACCAAAAAAAAATACATTTTCATACACATTACTTGATCACACACACATTCAGACAGTTTAAGGGTAATACAAACAAATAGATGAAGTGACTCACGCAGTCCTTAGCTCTGCTGAACCACAGGGTTCCAATGACGGTCCATCCCCACAGAAAAGGATAGAGAAATAGAGAGAGGATTGAGAGCACGGCTACTCTACCACAAAAACGAGCATACCTCTGCTGCCTGCCAAAGTCCCTGAAACGTACAAAATGGGAAACAGAAACATTATAAGAATTTAAGGCAGGGGGGTAAAGAGGTAGAATCCATGTAATGCTGACAGAGCAAACTGCAATATCTAACAAAAGGCAATCGTAGGCGAGATTGAAGAGAGAGCAAAAAGGGATAGTTCGATAAATAAGCACGTGAAAAAATAAAATGGGCATGCCACATGCCTCTTCCAACGTCATTTGATGAATTTGAGGAATGCATTGACGAAATTTTAGAACCAAACAAATTTTCTTGGGAGCTAAAATTAACCTTAGAATTCATGCATGATGCATTGATTTACAGGAAGCAAACATTGCAAGTTATGTATCCATTTTCAGCACCTACAATCAGCAGTACATGAGAACTCTTCCGCGTCTCATTCTACGTGTTTTGAATTTAATAAAGTTACTATCCAAAATAGCCCCACCTTGACTATCCAAGCGGCAGGCTTCTTTTGTTCATTATTGTTAGATTTTCTATATTCATCAAGGTCAAAAATTCAGTATTTTTTGTTTTAAATAAGCTTTCACAGATTTACCCCGATTTCACTGCCGTATGTGGGGGGCTTTGAGGCATTGAGGAAATATTGTTGTTGGCCAATTTAACATAAGACTTGAAGAAAAAGGTGTCACATTGAACAGATTGAAACTACATTTTTGACAATGTCGGGTTTCAACAGGCAACATAATACTCAAGATCATGGAAACTTACATAGATATAAGCGGATAATGTCGATTCCAATGAGACAACCATCCGATAGCAAGTCCAAAAGGTTCATTTTGATTCCAATGATGACAAATAAACTTAATGATAAATGGTAAACCGTCTATCTGTTTACAGTATCCCTTTATTTTATATAATTGTCGGGAAAAAGGGCCTTGATCCGTCAAATGTTCTAGATTTCTATCAGACTACAGAAGATAAGTGGAAACATCTCTGTATATCAGGCTAAAATTTATGGCAAAGTTTCCACGATAAAGAGCGTGTGTACTACTCAGTGCTCCCTTACAAATGCAACACAAAAAAAACTGTGATATTGACATAATAAGACCAAAAACATGTCTATAAGTTGTGTCTATAAGAGGCGCGTCTTTGCCTAGGGCCCTCCTCACCTCTATGCAACTAGTGCCTCTTTTAAAATTAAGGTTACCATATTTATTCAAAAAAAATCCACATGGCAACTTAAATCTATCAACTATCAAGAATACAGCTACCCCATATTGATATAAAGAACATATGTTTACCATATGAACATAAGTTTACCATAAGTAGTAACGTAGTGTCCACATGGCAACTGCGATGTAGACGATATTGACACATTAAGAACATAAACGTGTCTACAAGTTGTGCCCATAAGAAGCGTATCTTCGCCTAGGGCCCTCTTCGCCTTTAAGCATCTCGTGCTCCTTTTAAAACTAAGTTTACCATATATTTATACAAAAAAAAGGAAAAATTACAACAGGGTTACTTCATACGACCATCCTATATCGAGTCCCGAAAAGATAATTTTGATTGCACTAATGACAAATGAACTTATTGTTAAAAGGTAAACAATTTAGCTTGTTTGCAATATCCCTTCATGGCTTCATATTATCTACTTGTCGAGGAAATGGGGTTGGTCCATCGAATGATCCAGACTTCTAAAACACGGAACAAAAGTTGAAACATAATTCCGCATATCATGCTAGAACTTAGGGCAAAGTTGAAATGATAGAGTGCGTGCATGCCATGAAAAAAATTAAATCAGTGCTCCCTTACAGACAGAACACAACAACAATCTCCTATATTGACATATTCTGAGCAGAAAAGTGCTAACAAACAGCAGGAAAAAAAAAAAGCGTAATACAACATCCATCGTCGTCCTTGACCATATAAGTAAGGAAGGCTTACAATCCCATTCCAGCAGCGAGTCCATTATCCACAAACATCAAAAGCCGAAACAAGAATACAGCTGTGTAATCCGCCTGTCCATAAAACTCAGTTAATAACATTACTAATACAGAAGCAACCCAGTTGAAATCAAACAACGAGGAGGCGGAAACCCACCACTATCCATATGTGCAAAGGATATGTGCAAAGATGATACCGCTTCCAATTAACCGCCACTATAATTCTGATATCATTCTTGTCAAAGAACACTAATTCAATGAAGCATTGACCAACACTACATTTCTACACCTTTCTGACATGGATGCACATATTCATACAGAATTCAGCATAGATTTCATCACAAGATTATACCTTTTGACCAATTTCATAACACAATGCCTAAAAACACTCAACAAAGATTAACCAAAAAGATGACAAGATTAAACAAAATTAACCTAATTTCAAAACAAAACAAAACAAAACAAAACAAAACAAAAAAATTGGCAAAATTCTTCATAAAGATCATGAACAAAAGACTAAATTTTGACTCAAACCCACAACACAAAACACGCAAATTTCGACAAAGAAAGGCAAAATTGGACAAAGAACAATCACATAAAATTTAAAAAAATAGCAAAATAAAAGGATACACACTTGTGGCAAGCATTGACAAGAAGAATCCATCATACCTACAAAAACAAAGAAAACATAAAAAAATCATTAGAAACCCATCAAAATAATCAACTCAATAATCAAAGAATAATGCATTTTGCTTTTGTCTAATCTATCTTATTAAACCCATTTAAGTTTAACACGGATATGCCCGTCTTAAACAAGAATTTGTGATCAAAGAAAAGGGTGAAATCAAAAATTACCATTTGAAATCAACCCCTCTGATAGCCATGAAAGCAAGAATTGGGGGAAAGTGTATAAAACCCTAGAATATATAGAAATTGAGAGAAATGTAGAACATTTGAAAGGAATAATAATAAAGGGTCTGTGTGTGTAGTAACAGTAGGTAGGTTGGTTGAGTGTGGTGTTGGTATAAACTGAGTCAGAAAATCTGTAAGATTTTGGCCTGTTTTTTTTGCAGGAGATGGCTTGAAAAGTGAAGTCAAGAAAAGATGGAATTTTTGGGAAAGTTGAGAATTTTGTGAGGTGGAGGTGGTGGTTGTTTATGCGGCAAGTAAAATCGGATATCTAATACGGTTTTAGTGGTATAAAATGAGTTGAAAGCTCTTTTGTTTGCGGGGAGATTAAGTTAAAAAGGGAAGTAAAGAAAAGATGGAATTTTCGGCAAGTTGAGTAATTAGGGATTTAATAAGGTGGTGGAATTGGATATTTGATACGGTTTTATTGGGTATAAAATGAGTTGGAAGCGGGTTTTTTTTTTTGCAGGATATTGGGTTAGAAGGGGAAGTAAAGAAAAGATGGAAGTTTGGGAAAGTTGAGTAATAATTAAGGATTTAAGGAATTAATGGTGTGTTTATTTATGTGGATTAATGTGTGTTTTGTGAGTTGGAGATGGTGGTTGTGGTTTACTTGTTAAAGTGAAGAATGAAGGAAGAGGTCAAACATCAGTAATGTTGTGTGATGTTGCTTGTTTCAATTGCGTGATTTGTAAGCTCTTCTGACTTGTGTGTGATTCATGTCTAGTTGATCCAGGATCATGGTCATTTATGTTATTGATGTGTATAGTCAATTATAGATATGACAAATTGGCTTTGTCCGAATGACCCGATTTCAGCGAATTAACCTGATTCAATATAAGTATATAACCCGACTTAAATGTTTATTGTTACACATAGCATATTGATTATTATCTATAAATAACTTAATAAGAGTTGACCTAAAAATGATTGAACCCGAAATGACCCATCCCTGGTCGGCCCAAACTCTGCATATCCGAAATTGACTTCGGTCGAACCTGACCCAGTTGACCTGTTTATCAGGTTTAGTCAATTATTCATTGGTCATCCCCTATATACTAAAAGATTAACACATCTCTAAATTCTACCGCTCAAATTTCCCGCCCAAGTGATATTCTGCTAGACAATATTTATTTCCTAATTAGTTAATGTTGACTATCTATATTTACGATTAAACAATATTTATATCCTAATTAATTTTATAACATCAATCATTGTTTAACTTTTACACAAATAAGGCTAATAAAATATCTCATTGGAATTATATATGAAAATTTTCTACCCTTTTTAAAATGAAGGTAAATTGCATTAATTTGATTAATTGTAAAATTCTCAAATATCTGTATTTAAAATACCGTGCATTTGCACGGGAACTATACTAGTAGGAGTATTGTGGGAGCTGTCCAAATTTGAGTATAGGCCTCCTTCGCGAAATTAACAGGTCATGTTCGGGTTAAGAATTTGGGTCAAATCGCATCTAGTCAGGTCATTTTCAGGTTTATTATTATCAATTTTTTTATGGATAATGGTCACTTTATAGCAATAAATATTCGGGTCGGGTTATATTGGTTCGGGTCAATTCGGTTTACAAGTATTGTCCCAGTTTACGCAAAAGAAATGTATAAAATTTAGATGGATGAAGTATTAGGCTCTGTTTGGCAAGGTATTTCAGGTACCTAATTTGTTCGAAGTAACTTATTTGACCAAAATTTCAGGTACCTTATTTGTTTGTAAGCGTTTGGCAAATAGCTTATTTAACCAAATAAACTACCTGAAATGAAATGCTACCTAGAATAACATTTAAAATTCAGGTACCTCGTTTGATTTGTTTTTCCTTTTTTACCACTTAAATCTATACTATTAAATAATTCTCATACCTTTTTACGTCATTTCATCAAAATCAGTTACCTTTTCAATTAGTTTGCCAAATATTTTATTTATATAATCAGCTATCTTATCAGTTCATAATTTTCAGCTACTTTATCAATTACCTTTTCAGGTTTCAGTTAGTTTTCAGTTTGTAGCTACCTTTTTAGGTTTCAACTACCTTTTCAGATTTTAGCTACATTTTTAGGTAGTTTTACCAAATAGATTCTTAGCAAGTTTAAGAACCACTCAAGACTGAAAATAGGTCATTGGTTCAATCAATACATTTATAGTTTCCGCTCTTGCTCTATTACGTAATATTCTACCTAGTGCCTCCTTTCTTGAATAATTGACGTTTTTATTTTATGAGGCGGGTTTTTAAATTCAATTTATACAAAAAAATATTGGTTGAAAAATTATAAAAATTACACCATAAAATTATTTATGAATAGAGCTTTAATATGAGTATTCATTTCAATATATTTAGTCATATATTTTGAGAGATATGGAAGAGAGAATTGTCTCGAAAAGTGAGAATGACAATTAAAAAAATCTCCTTACTAATAAAGCTAAGTCATTTAAAGACTTTTTATTGGTTCCCTGATTTAAGTGATTTTTTTTATTTTTTTTATTTTCTAAARTTGGTCCCACCACAAACTTGACTTAGATTATTTAACATCATTTCATTCAATTGTTATTTCTGAATTTGACGTCTAATTATCGTACTAACTAGCTTATTTCCTATGTTATCTAAAAAACAACCCGTGCATTTTTTTTGCACGGGATTAAAACTAGTATAGGAGTATTAATTAGTCACTTGACTTGTGGCAACGAGTCAACCAAAATCGATACAAAGACGCGGTGATTTATCTTTATTTTGTAAGAGTTTATTGTATTAGATTCATTAATTTGCTCGTTTCAATTAAGCTTTTTTATTTAGTAATAAAATTGATATTGAGCAGAATATAATAACACCAAGTAATCATGTGAAATTGAATTCAAAGTTATAGAAACATGGTTAGCTAACATCTACGTAGTATAAAAGCTGTGTCATTTCAAGACCTCTTATTGGCTGATGCAATTCTGAAATTTGGCAATACATGGGTCCCCCATATTTTATGTAACATTTAATTACCTTTTCGCCTCTCTTCTACTCAATTTTATTCAAATGTGAATGTGTATTCATTCTTGAAAATTATTAAATTATTTACATACTATAAAAGACGTGTTTTTTAAAGGATTCATATTGGCTGCTACAATTTTTTTTTTCCCTGGTGTGGGAAACCCCATGATCTCTACAACATTAATTACACTCCTATGACTTTCTTAAACTTATTTAATTAATATTGCACATTTACACAAAACCATAGTACAATTATACAGTAATAAATTACATTACATAAATTTTCAAATATTATCCAACCAGGGTGATACCCTTGTGATAGTCGTTTGAAGCAGCCATTAATAGATTGAATCGATTAGTTTAATTACGTTAATGATGAAAAACATTGTCACAGAATGAAAACCGTTTTTTTTTTAAATTATATGTACGTTATATGTAGGTTAGTTATGTTAATGAGGAAAAACTGTATTATGTCATAAGAATGAAGAACGCTACTGAAATTATATTAGGTCAAATCTTGAATTATAGAGTTATTTATAATGTTACGGCATTACACATTTAATAACACTCATTTATATGCTATGNTAGAGTTATTTATAATGTTACGGCATTACACATTTAATAACACTCATTTATATGCTATGTATCCAATAACAATGCCTTTTATTACAACCCGTGCAGTTTTTGCACGGGTTTAAAACTAGTAGTTGGATAAAGAGTATACAAAATATTGTATGAAAGTATAAATGTAATATCATAAGAGTTTATGATATTTGAAAAAAAAAGTATATTATAGATAATTATAATAGAGATATAGAGTATTTTTTGTATAATGCATATAAAATTATAAATATGAAATCCCAAGATAATAACCCTTTTATCCTAATTCACACAACTTCTTGTAAATATTTGATTACTTCTTCCCCTGTGGTGCAACCTGCCAACAACAATTACAACAAAATGAAGTAAAGATGTTGCTCAATTACACAACAACGTTGATAAATATATCCCTCTCAATTTCAGCCAACGATGAGAAATTATGTAATATAGAATAAAACTTTAACATTCACCTAAATTCTTTCAAAAGTTTCACTGCAATTGCAAAATCATCACTTAAAATTGTATTTTTGAAAATGAGTATATGACCATAACCTAAACAAAACATTTCATCATGAATTCAAAAATACATGATACTCACTTTATTCATTTAGATTGATAATATATTTCAAATAATTGTGACGATGATTTTGTAAAATTCAATGAATTTAATTAAACGAAGGAAATAACTTTACCTGTATACTGCATTTGTGTAGATAAAATATATTCCCTTCGTCTAAGTTAATAATTTACATTTGTTTTATTTCTCTCTCACAAAATAAAACAAATGTAAACTATTCATTGAAATAAAGTATAATGTCGAACAACATACCTGCATAATAAGCACCCTCTACACAACCAAAATGCTCAAGACTGGTGTGCTCCCCAGTAAAGTAGATTGAACCGATCGGTGCCTGAAAAAATTCACCATGCTCAATTGCCGATTAACCATCATAGAACTATAGAAGTATCATATACCGAGTATCATACACTTCGTACTTGTATGTTATATTAGATTTTTCTAACGTGTGTCCTAAGGGCACACAATAAAAAGCCATTTGAGAAAATATTTTTAAGATTCAATCACGAGAGATTGTTTCCATTTTTAATCAAGAAACTTAAAAATATTGCATTTTATAGCTTTTTATCATATGCCCTCGTAAGAAAAACCGATATTTTAAAGGAAGGATATACAATTTACTTGGAGTTGTGCATGTTGTTGTGTAGTATAATTAGGAGGCCAATTAGAGAATGCACCCTTGTAAAACTTGTTAGAATTCCATCTCGAAACTAAAATGTCCTCTGCTTCTGGTACACCGTCGCCATATATTTTTCTGAGAACGTCCATGGCTTCGATTTTCGTTTCCTCGTCCGATTGTTGCTCTATTCTAATTGATTCTTCACCCGATGTCATCACCATCAAAATGTTTGATTCAGGCATCTCGTTCTCGTAATGCTGCCAATTCCACCATACAAATGAGAAACGTAAACATATATATAATCCGTAATTAAAAAAAAAAAGGTACTATAGCGAGTAAAATATTTATTAATACCTTCCAAATAGGATAATATCCGCGTCTTTCATGAGCATATAGAAAGAACTCGGTACCGGAACCGGTCGGCCAAAATGCGTAAGGAAATTTAAGGAATATCTTGGTAAACGATGTGATGCTAAATTCGCATATTGCTTGCCTTTTCCATTCCTATTTCACTCATATATAATTCAAATTAAATCACGTGCAATGCGCGGTATATAAAGAGTATTTATTTTTTTAGGGTGTTATTTATAAAGGAAAACTAATTAAAGAAAATTGAGTAAAGTTATAAAATTAAGAATTTATTTTATAAATTTCCTCCAATTATTTTAATGAATTTTTTTTGTCACAAAGTTAATGTTAAGTAAAACATATAGTCTTATAGTCTATGATAATTGATATCTATCGTAGAATATGTCACACATAAGAATATGCTAATCAAAGTATTTTATTTTAGTAGATATATTTCTCTACAAAATATTGATAAATAACAATTATAAAGTAGTGCCATCATTTCTATAGAATAACTAATAATTTTAATCCCGATATTTAAGAATAACTAAACATGTGAGCGTCATTTTGTAGGCAGGGTAATTTGAGCTGTAAAATTTTGAGATTTCACCAATTCTTTTAATAAATAGAGAATTACTTTTAAATATAAAAAGTTTGTATGCAATTTTTTAATGTATAAGTTATTTAGTCATTTATTTATGATAAAGATTGTTACTGTAAAAATTTAAATTACATTTGTGTACAAATTAAAATGTACTATTTATGGTATGAAACTATTAGGGGATAAATATTAGATATTATAACTTAGGCAGGAAAAATTTCAACTTTGTTAATCTTTTAGTATATAAGTGATTTGTAATCTTAAGATTAAATTTGAACATTACCGGTAATTCCGGGTTGAATTTAATTAAGTCGCTTTGTAAAACACCGAGGCTAACCGAAACTATACAAACTTTTGCCTCGTATATTACCCCATCTTCTGTCTTTATAGTCACCCCATTGTCTGTGTAATGTATTTCGTGGACTACCTGAAAACATATGAAATTCATACGAGTAAGTTTTCTGAGAGACGGTCTGTCGATAAATTTATTATTATACATTACCTGATTAAGTTTGACTCTGTTGTCATTAACAACTTCATTAGTATAAATCAAGAATTGTTTTCCAAGGAGATGAACTAAACTCTCAAAACCTCTAGGATCAACAATGAAGTTTTGAGCACAGCCAAAATCATCGAACTCGCGTCGAGGTAAGGTGTGCTTCAAGCTAGTAGCTTCAGGAGGCTCCCCATCTTCATAGTCATAATAGTAATAATCAATCAACTTTTCCAATGGATTTTTGGGCATCCTACAAGATTTAATTTACGTAAATTAATTTAACAAAAATATTAAACGTAAAACGATATTTATTATGAATACGAAAAATAAGGTAAATAATACAGAAACAACCGTAACGACCAACGAAGCTAAACATCCCCTATATACTAAAAGATTAACACATCTACAAAATTTTCCGCTTAAATTTTCCCGCCTAAGTAATATTCTACTGGACAATATTTATCTCCTAATTTATTTTATAACATCAATCATTGTTTAACTTTTACACAAAAAAAGCTAATAAAAGATCTTCTTGTAATTATATATGCAAATTTTCTACCCTTTTCAAAATGAAGGTAAACCGCATTAGTTTAATTAATTATCAAATTCTCTAATATTTGTATCTAAAATATCGTGCATTTGCATGAGAGCTATACTAGTAAGACTAATAATCAATCATTTGGCGATCAACATACATTCGATGTTGTTTAAGTCAAGGTCTGGTTACTAATGACATTTGATCGTTAATCTTAAACACGACATTTAGTCAAATGAAGACAATATAATTAAAATCGAGATTTACCATTTATACAAACGTTGCATATCAAGAATAGACATGTCCTCTTGGTTAGTTTTTTGGTTGGTTTCTGATAACTTGGCACCGAATTCTTGTACTGTTAACGCCTTGTCCATTGCCATCCCTACTTCATTTTCCTCGTATAATCCACCCCTGTTTAATTTAATCATTAATGAACCATTTAGGAATAAATTAAAATGGTTCTTCTGATTATAACTTTTTTTTTTTTATCGTACTTGTCTACTACAAGAATTTTGTGAATTAAAATTCATTATGCATGTGGTCGTATTTTTTTTCACTATAAGTTATTATAAAGTGAACTTATAAAATTACTATTACAAAGCACAAAGTACGAAGAAAAATACTACTTTCTCTGTTTTAGTCATTTATTTGCATTTTTTTATTTTATTTTTTATGAGAAATATTTTAATTAAAAGCTAATAAATGACCGTAACGGAAGAAGTACTAGTTCAACCAAATAAGAGGCTGGACAATAAATTAAAGTCCCATTTTATTATTGTCCTAGTTACTCACATAGTTAATGGAAAAATATCATTTATTTATGAGTACGTACGACGTACTATTTATTGGTGTCAACATGAAATGCTCTATTTTTTTGGGTGAGTAACATGGAATGCTCTTCACATCTTGTACATATACCTATCAATCAATATGGTCATATATGGAATAACAAAGAAATAACATACATATATGTCATATAAGCCAAAGATGGCATTATTAGTTGAGAATTTAGATTCACTTTAAAGTATCACACCAACAATGACGACGACAATAATAACAAACACATAAGATACAGCGTAATTTCAGTAAAATGACTCGACTTTCTTTTTTTAATGGCGAGGGAATTTGCAGCGCTATTTTCAGTGCGAAATTCTAAAATATACGTGATAGCTTGTAAATTACATATACTAGGTCAAACAACTTTTTTAGGAGTTTACAAGCTAAAGTTCTAAGAGATATATATAACCTGAAGTCATATAACCTAATAAGATTACTTTTGATTGAAAATTAAACCCGAGACTAAGACCCTGCATGTAACCTAAGTTTTAATCACTAAACTCTAACCCCGCAGGGAAAATGAAATGACTCGACTTATTTATGTTCACAATAAATATATTAGTAATAACTAATAAGTAAGCAGTTTTTCTAACATTTGCAAGAATTATAATCAAAAATTGATGTACAAACTAACATTTTCCTTACTACTAAGAGAATAAAAATTCTCTTAGTTTTCCCTCCAAAAAACATCTAACTAAATAAGGTAATAAGTAAATTTCCATTCATTGCATTATTATTATCTTTTCAATGAATATATGCCTATAATTAAACTCTAATCTTTTAATAAAATTCATAATTATGATTTTTTCCCTTA